>JANBPT010000945.1:0-18415 GCA_027575765.1 Tieghemiomyces parasiticus
TATTAGTTTCATCTGAGGTTGCCAATAAGTTATCCACCAGCCTAAATAACTGAGGCAACCAAAACTATGGTTTAGAGGACATGTTATTTTATCTTATATAAGGCCTGAGCTTTTACACCTAATAGCTTGGGGAGTGTTTTTTCCTACCCTGCCTTGGGGTATCTAGTTCTATTAAAACCAATTCTATTATTTATTCTTCACAAAAATTTATGGAGTGGAACTATTCTTAAAATTGCAGAAAAAAGCAATCAAGGCCCCTGATTGGTCAGTCCCATCTATCAATCTGCCTGCTATGCCAGTTGGCTTTTATGATTAGCCTGGCCACCTAATTAACAACCATCTAAGTAATAGACATGGTTGTAAGCACTATCATTTATGCCTTGAGACAGTTTCCTTAGTTCCAAAAATATCTTTGCCTCTATACAATTTATGAGATTACATTCATACCTAAAGAAAAGGACAGTATGTAGAACTTGGCTGGGGAGAGCTCAGGCAAGAACTGCAAAAGTGAAAGAGGAATTTAGACAATGGTGATTCAATATACTCTTGAACTTTCTTCAGACCAATTCTCTATAATCTATACCCAAGGGTTTATTATATGGTTAGGCAGTGTTTTCCTATAATGCACTCCCATAGTGTATATTGATTATATTTATCTACTAGTCAGCTCTACTCTATTTGATGACTCTATCTCTTTTGTGTCATTACCTATGATTGATCTGATTTTGATAGGATCCAACCTTTTTCTGTGAATATCTACCTGTACTAGTATCCATTTGCACCTTGGGGTTCCCCACCCTTGGCTCCACATCCTCAAAGTCCTAACTGCAATTATAGGAGATTCTACATTGGTGCTTGACTGTACTTTGCAGAATGGCACACTTCACACGCTATCCTGCAGCTGTAAGAAGTCTAAAGTCTTAATGGATAATCAAGCATTAAAAGTAATGTATAATTGTACCACCTTGCCACACATCAGTCCACCAAACCTCTGCATACTATGGTTACCAAGGCTATAAATGTTATAACATGGATTAGGCTGCTTTGAAAAGTAGGTGGAACACCTTATGACCATCCCCTTATGGGATCTTGTCATTAGAGGTTCCCCCACCCAACTTCAGCCAGTACCTGAAAGAGCTGTGCACCATCCTGCCAGTTCTGATAAAAGCCGTGCTGCAGTTGAAACCCAGCTAGTGCATGTCTGGCAGCACCAAGGTATTACCACCAGCCACAGCCAACAGATTGCCCCTACCACCATTGGTAGCAAGGACATCTACTCCCTCCTGAGGGAGCAGGTCTAGACTATCACACCTAATCATCCCCCCTCTATTATCAACCATGCACAGCCAATGGTCTGTATATCTATGTGTGTGCTCTTATGTCCCATTTGGGCTCTCCAACCTAGTGCTGGCCAGGCATCTGTCTAATGGGTGCCCACCACTGAGGGGAACCACATTGCTGACCTCCTGGTCATAGCAGTACCACCCATGTATATGGTACCACAGTTGCTAACAGGATAAGAAGGCCACTGTATCACTCATAACTGTGCCTACCATTTCCACCCTACTCTGCAGGGTACAAAGGACCAAGGAATGCTAACCCTGTCTAAACAGGAACTGGTAATTCTTAAGGTCCCTACCTAAGCTAATTGGGGTCTTGCATTCCCTTTTCCTATTTTAATTATCTCTCTGTCCATTTTCCTTCATCCTGCTATCCTTAGGATAATTTGTCCTACTATGTGGTTGGAATATGCTGGCATTGGCCATTGTCAGCCTCCAGCAGACAACAACTAAGAGCCCTGCAAGCCATGACAACACCTCACAGGAACACCTTGCCTCCCTAGCATTAACCATTGGCCTGGTTAAATGACCCATGGCTGCTCACCAAGTCACCACAACCAACCACCAAGCCAATCAACCAGAGCTCCAACAAGTCCTGCACATCCACCAGCTGTATATACCCAATAGACTTGCCCTCCTTAAGTGTATCTTAACTTCTCATTACCTTGCACTCCAGCTCAGTAAGCCAGCCCTTGAGTCTCCACCTGCCACAGTTATGCTAGCCTTTGTGACAGCAATAGCATGCCTTCAGCAAGTACTCACAATCACAGATATATAGATATCATTAAGCCTAGTGGATTGAGGTCAATTCTACATCCACACAATTGGCCCTTTCCATGACTTCATGCCTTTACCATCTGCCCACCTTTTTGAACCATGCTCTCTTTATCTTTTCTGTTATTCTATTATATTGTATTACCACCTGCTAGTGCACTGTTACCACAATGGCCAATGTTCTGCATAAGAAGTAATCATTAGATTGAGCATTCCTATAAAAAACCATGTAGGAATATGTATATTGGAGACAACTGTGAATCAGCATATCACTAAACCAATGGCTACAGTAATTCTACACAATGATACTGTGGTGATTGGGAACCACCACATTAGATTTTCCCAAGGTACAGTCCAAGTGTACAATTTCAGAACCATAAATTCTGTGATAGTAGAATAGTCTTTTGGTTATGGTAGTAGACCTGGGCCTAATATCAGCACAGATACATATATAAATGATCAGTTGATCCGCACATGGAACTGGCCAATCAGAGGTCTTGATTGTGTTTTTCTGCAATGTTAAGAATATTTCCGCCCCAAAATTGTCAGTTGCGGCCATCTGATGGTGTTGAGCACCGTATCCCGTTAGATCTGCGAAGTTAAGGACCATTCAGCTGATTTAGTACTAAGGTGGGTGACCACTTGGGAATAGTCGGTGCTGCAACTTTTTTCTTTTGCTATCCTACCTATCAACTCTACTTGGGACTAGTGCAGATCTGAAAGCACTGGAGTTGGCTGCTAGTTGGAGGGAACGATGATGGGTAAATGTCACTACTGTCAAGGATTCTACAAAAGAGCACGGCATTAGGGGACAATATGAAAACTAGGCAGCACTAATAGCAATTTAAGGTTAAGGATTATAAATCACAAAACCAAGCAATCAATGTCAAATGGCATCCAACCTATGGAATACACTAGAAAATACAGAAACACTGTGATGGTACTTGGACTTGGTATATATTATGCAGCCTATCCAAGTCGCCATCTGCTGGTGGTTGCCAAAGCCTCCATGCACCCACTGACTATGCCTACTCAACCTTGAACTCTATCACCTTACATCCTATATCAGCACAGGCCCCTACCCTCCTACATCTGTTAACCTACTCCATGTACCATCTAGCATTTATAGCACCCCTGCTCCTGTCTCTCCTTATATCCCTAATGCTCTTCATGCCCTTTGCTACACCCTCCTTGCTTATACCCCTCATACCCACTTTATACTTACACTTCCTCTTGTCTGTCATATATTGCTTGAACCTTGCGCCCATAGCAAAGCCATTATGACCCCCACATATGTTGACCCTGGTTAGTGACATTATAATCTTGTTGTAATCAAGCCTACTTCTCCAAAAACCTTCCTCCACTTTGAGGGTTTCTCCAACATTCTAAATCATATCAATAATTACCAGAGCTACCCCGCCTGGGCTAGCTCCTCAGTCCAACCACGTCCTTTTTCACGTATATTAACATTGTAAAGGGTATGTAGTCTTTATTCTAACCTCATTGTCATTGGGAATGTGAATAATGAAAGAAACCACAGGTAATGAGGGTAACCTAGTTGTATTGTTGAGCAATAATGGGCACCACTAAAAAGAAAGAATTCCCACTGCCAAATCATTAGTAGTAGTATTGGCCTATGGTAGACTGACCAGATGATGAGTAGAGTTGAGTTGGTGTTGCAGTCAGGATGGATGGTGTAAACTTTACATCTAGCATCTGGACAGCATGGGTATGCATCCCTGGTGTGCTAATTCTCCAATGGACTGCTCATGTCTTGGGGTCCTCACTTTCAATGGCTATGGTCTGATTTCCCTGACATTCATTCTAAATTGGCCCTTGTTTAACGGTAATAAAATGTGGTGACTTATATACCCTCAGCTGAATAAAGCTACCACCATCAGGTCTCCTCAGCTCATCAAACCTTGCTTATCCATTACCATTCCCTCACTTCTCACCCGTCTCCAGCCCTTGATCAGTTGCAGCAATGTCAAACATCATTGTGAATAACTCTCTCTCTCTCTCTCTATTGAACTACTTCCAATGGTACCACTGCCCCGACCCAGGTGATAGTTGTTTGCACACAATACCATTGCAATAGTGGTTGTGGAGTGTATTCACATATGGATACAAATAGTGGAGTGAGTGGGGGTGAATAACTTAAAATGAGTGGCAACAAGGCTACTAGAGCGGTAATCACTACACGCTGCCAACCAAATCTAACAGTAGAAAGGCGCTGAAATGGAATATAAGCCTTACGGGGCCGGAGACCCTTGGGTTGGAATCACTTAACCTCTTAGGTGTGAGCTGGCTAGTTATGGCATTGGTATGAGCTGCATAGTAATGCGTGTCCATGGCTCAGTGAAGTATGCCCAAATAGGTTGTTGTAGGTAAACCTACTTAGAGAAATACACAGTTACAATGGCCTAACGAGCCACTAACTGGCAGAACTCAACTCGTACTAAAATGGTACACAAGGGAGGGGTTATTCGGTGATAAGATGGTATTTACCCAATTGCAACTGCAAAGGTCGCTGACTCCGGAAGGACGGCTAGCAGCCTTCGGAGCAACTACGGCTTGGCCTACATAGAATCCAAGGATGATTGTGCAAGGAGGGGCTGGCGCAAAGCTGGGATAGGAAGACAGCAAGGTCGATATGGAATCAATAGGGGAGACCATCTGACAGAAGCCCTAAGGATAGGAAAGTAGGGACGCTCGTCAACTAGTTTGAGTCCAGCAGGTCAGGGAGGCTATGGACGAACATTAGTAGTGAGAGTCTGGGAATATACATACGAGGGGAGTATACAAGTAAGAAGACGGGGAATACAACGCGAGTAGAACAAGAGGTGTCGTGGATATTGGATAGAGGAGTCTGCCATAAAAGGTTGGAGGTATGGCAAAGACCATTATGCCACCACTGATTGGAGTTAAGGGCATAGTATAGGTGGTGGCGGAAGGCGAGCTGAGCAAGCACTGGTAGTAACTAAACCGTGGTTGTGGTTTGAGTAGGGATGGTGGCTAATGGGTGCCACAGTTACCTTTTCACTCTCCACTAGTTACAGTTAGTTTTTACCGGCGTCGTAAATAAGCGCTTAAGTGGTTATAGGAGGAGCGGAATCCTCGCGTTAACGTGATTTTGATGAATAACAAATTAAGGCCAACGGCTACCGACATTGACCATACAGCGGGCCCGGGCCAGTTGCACGCTAACATAGCCGGCGTCGTTTTAGTTCCTACTCTGGAGCCTGGAAAGTCGCAACGGCTCGATGACCTCACAACTATCCCCTCTATAAGGACATCCTGCCCCCTCCCTAACCGGTGCTTGATGGCCTGGCGCCAATACATCGTGCCGAAGGGAGGGTCCAGTGGCACTGAAGTGACAACGGTAGCAACCTCGCACTCTAGGTACAAACTGAGGCGTATATTACTGCAGCACGATAGAGCCGTGCGTTATCGAGATGAAATCACCAGAAGCAATACTCCAGACTCAAGGGCGTGTGTGTAATTACTCTATCCCGTCTCTCATGATCATACCATCTACTAATAAGTACTGCTAAAGGCCGCCTGCCAAGCCGAAGATCTGGTCACCTCTTCCCTGTATCTGTGACGGGTATATTATTTTGTAAATTGCAACCCACGTTAATTAAAAAATAATCAACTTCATCGAAGCGAGACGGGTAATACAGGACGATGCGTGAAAATTCTGTCGCAGTCGGTGGGCGGCTAACGATCGGCTGCGGCGGCATTACAAGCCGCCAGCATTTCGATTTTCGCCTTTAAGCGATCCATTCGCCGCTGCTCTTTGACGATAGCCTGGACCTGCTTCCGGATCAAAAGAAGGGAGTCGTCCAAGGCGGTCGATTTGGCGACTAGGGAACACCGGTCGACCAGCACGCCCTCCAGGAACGGCACGACGGCCTCGAGATAGTGGGGCTCGGTGGTAAGTGGACCAATACGGGTGACGAGCTTAATCAACTGCGGCTCCGGAACGATGCGGACGAGGTCGGTGAGTATGCCACGATTATGCAGGTCAACTAAGCAGGAAGCCACAGCGTTGTCCTTGAGTTTCCGGTCGCTTCCCAGTTGAATGAGCGCCTCCATGAACTCGAATTGGCGTAGATGGCGATTAAGCCGAACCAGGCCTCTGCTATGACGCTTGCGGCGGCCCTTACCCTTTCGGTTGACTGTATCGTCATCTACATCGTTGATCGCCGTGGGCTTGCTGAAGGCCAGTGAAGGGTCGATGACTAGGTCATCCGGGTCGACGTCGCTGCCAGCCTCGCGGTCCCGGAGACTCTCAAGGGCCTTATTGCGATCCGAGTTAAGCGCAGCCCAATCCATGTTGACCTGGGCATTCCGTAGCTTGGCAGCCTCCGGATCACCGCCGTTCTTATCCCTACCCGTGGCCCGCGCGCTTCGGTGGAAAGATAGCGTGCCGTCGGTCATACCGGCCACCAGACGGGACTCGTCGCTGGCGAGGGCGACGGCGAGGACTGGTGCTGGATACGAGAACGTGTGGATGGCCTCGTACGCCGCGAGATCAAACACCTTGACTTGGCTGTCCAAGGACCCAGACAGCAGCTTGGTACCCGTGGCGTCGAAGGTGAGCGACGTGACAGTCTTTTGGTAGTTGGAAATGTCGCACAGCAGACCGCCGTGGGACAGGGTGTCATAGATTTTGACGTGCGGCCCGCCAGCGACGGCCAGGAGCGAGGCGGAGGGGAACACTAGAATATCCTCGATGGGGGCGCCATGGTCAATGGTAAACACACAGCGGTTGGCACGGAGATCGAACTGCTTGATCTGGTGGTCGTAGGAGCCAGTCACCACCAGATTGGGATTGTTGGCATAGATCGCGGCGCTGCGCACGTAGTCCGTATGGTCGGTGAACTGCGCAACCTCCGTTTCCGAGGGAATGTCCCAAATGCGGACGGTCTGGTCGTCCGAGGCGCTGAGCACCTGCGAGGTCTGTGGGACGAACCGCACGGCATGTACGGGCTGCTGGTGACCCCGGAGCGTCCGCATCAGGTCCAAGTGGTCGGTTTCAAACAACTGAACCCGGCCAGACTCGTCACTGGCCACGAGCATCTTGCCATCACGACGGAACCGGGCATCCAGCACGGGCGCCTTGAACCGGCCGATACTCCGCGTGGCCTCCGCCTTGAAGGTATCGTACAGTTGCACCCGCGTCGAGGTAGCCACTGCCAGGGTGGATGCGGCGGTGGGTGAAAACTCTAACGAGCGGATAGCGCCGTAGTCCTTGACGATAACCGGTGACGTGAAAGAGCGCCCGTAACTCGACTGGTTACTATTGTATTTCGCATACTTTTGCAACTTGTGCGGCACCGGTAGTAGGGCGATATTCGCCCCGTCGTTGCGCCGATTAAACTTCCACATGGCGACAGGTTGTGAGGTAGAAAAGAGAAATGGGTAAGCGACGATAGAGATCGAGAATGCGCGGACGTTATGGGGGACCAATGGTCAATTACACTTCAAGCCGTTGGATGTATCTGTCGGTGGAGGGCATGAGCCAAAGAGGCGGCGGGTAGCTGTACTTCGAGACGCCAAAAAAAAAATCACTTGTAGTCAGCGAATAAGGGGAAGGAACCCTGTGGCAACGGCTAACCAAGAAGCAGGCATAGTATTTTTCTTTTACATGTAGACCCCAGAAGAGGATGTTAGTAGAGTCACGTGATTTAATCTGGCCGCGACTGGTGTGCCAATTGGGCAGCTTCTAAGCTGGCCCACTACAGAGAGGGGGGGTATTTTCCTTGTGACGGTCATGTAGTGGCTGGAATATATATATATATATATCATTCCTGGCCATCTTAAACCCAGAGGTCATTGATAAGGTCCAGTGGATCTTCGACTTTAATCATCACCAAATATTACATAAACAATGATGGACCTATGCCCGAGAAACACCACGTCCCCGGCCCCGGCCCCGGCCGCGACCACGCGTCGCTCGTGCGGGAACTGGTGGTAATTCTGCCGAGATATCGACCGTGCGCGTCCGACGCGATCGTTTAGCGGTGCCTACTTCCCCCTCCTCCTCCGCAGACCTATTGGGACCTGATTGCGGAGGCTGTGATGTTGCGACATCGCGATCCTCCGTGGGAACCGGGGTGGCCGCGCGCTTCCGACCACGCGAAGTGGGAAGGGCCGGTTCATCAGTTATCGGCCCCTGCTCGCTGGTAGTGGACCCGTCGGAGACAGTGGTTTTACGAGCGCGTCGTATGGGGGCTTTCGTGCCAACCTCTTCCGTATTTGCGGCTGTCTTTGAGTTGGCCCGACCGCGCCGCGCCGGTTTAGGCAGGGCTGCCTCAGTAATTTCCGGGACCGGCGCGGTGACAATGGACCGCGAGCCGGCGCGCGTTCGCTTAGCGAGCGGCGGGGTGGCAGCTGCGTCCGCACCCATCGGCCCCACCTTTCGCGTGCGCTGGGGCGGCCGTGGCGAGATGATCTCCACGGCCTCGAAGACCAAAGACGTACCAGGCAGCACCGCGTGTGTGGTCGGACCCTTTGCAGAATCCTGGCGGCGCGCCCGGCCAGCCCGAGTGGTTAGAGGCGAAATGATAGCGACCAGGGCGTCCGCTGCCGGGGTGGACTTGGTAACTTTCCGGGCCTGGGTACGGCGCTTCTTCGGCGGAGAAGTGCTCACCTCATTGTCCGATAAAGTCGGCGTTGGAACACTGCGCTTTCCATCTCCGCGGTCTGGGGCGACGGGTCCGGTCGCGGGCCCAACCACTGTAGGGTTGGTGAGAGCGGTTTGGTCTTGTGTATCAACGTCCAACTGAGTCTGCGGTTCCGTGCTTGTAGGTGACGGCGGATTCGGATCGCCATTGATGGGTAGGGCGCCCTGGCCTCGACTGCGGGCTTTTCCCTGAGGTCGCCTGCGTGCGGGCGTAGGGATCTGCTCCGTCGAGCTGGTAGATACGGACAGGGATGATGGCGGCTCAGATTTGCGCAGGGTGCCCCGCTCCTGTTTGTGAGCTTTACCCTGAGACTGTCCACGATCTCGCACCGGTGTGGTGGCCAGTACCGGTGAACCAGAGTCCAACGAGGGCAGCGACGGAGAAGACGACAGTAAAATAGTGATGGGTGGCGACTGCGGGCGTAGGGTATCAGAAGAGGCTGTCACGAACGTGGAGGCTGCAGCCAGTGGTGCATCTTGGGTTCCGGGGGCAGGTGAGTCATTTGGTAGACCAGAGGCGGGTGGTTTCAGGGTCGACGGAGGTCGAGGGGCAGGAGTCGGCGTCGACATTGAAGCTGGGAAATGAGTTGACAAGGTAGAGGTGGGAGTTTGGCGCTGCAGGATGGGTGAACTTTCGATCAGGACGTGGCTGAAGGTGCTGATAACGCTGGGGCGACCGACGGTACGAGTGAACAAGGGTTGGTTAGCGAGTGCAGAGACGGCGGGTTGGAACGGATTGAAGCGTGGAACTGTACGGACGGCACGAACAGTGGCTGGCGGGACACGGACCGACGCCGGGGTGCCCAGTTGAAGCGGCGCGGCCGGGGGATCATGGGGGAGCGGGGTGGGACTATCCAGGACGGTTGGCAGTGCTGATGGTATTATCGGGTCGGCCAAATTACATTCCGTTGGTGCCTCTCTCACCTCCTCTTCGATTGGCGCAGTTACACCATCTTCCGGTATACGGGTCGGCGACAGGCCGTAGGGGACCCGGGCTAGGCTATTGGAATGGCGATCAGTACTTTGTATGGGGATCAGGTGGGGCTCTAACGTGTTGCGTCGGCGTTTCCTCACAAACGACGGACCTGAATCCTCATCTTCACTGCCCGAGGAGGTGTCCAGGTCGGACGTATCCCGAGGATCATACACAGCACCGATGGACCGGCGACGACGCCGAGGGCGGGAGGAAGTAGGGGGCGGCGGGGACATCACGGGCCGAGCGGCTGGGATGGGCTCTTGGGGTGATGGCGACGAAAACGGGGACTCTACCGTGTCCCGTACTGTGTCACCCTGGCCTGCCCCGGAATCCTGAGTGGCCAGGTTGTAGTGCCGAGCCCGCGGGGTAGCAAACAGGTTACGCACGCCCACCAGGCTGGACGTCGGAGTACCCATATCGGCGCGGGTTTCGATGACCCGCACCACACGGTGGCTAGCGTGGCTGTGCTTCACCGAAGGCGGGACCGGGCGGCCCGTCCCCACCTGGTTCCCCACATTTGGGGTACGGAACAAATGGCGGACTCCGGTTAATCCCGAATGGTGAGCCGGACCAGCGTTCGGTGGCGTATGTTGGGTGTCGTCCGAGTGCTCATCGCGATCTCCAGCCATAGCTGTGCCCGCACCTAAGTCGGCTGGTTCTGGGGACGGCTGGGTTGTTAGGAAAGGGCTGGGCTCAGCAATCACATCAGATGATGCGGCGACATCTCCTCTGACCTTGGCCACGTCAGGCGTGCCAAGGACGGAGGGGCGCAGGTATGTCTTTAAGAGGGCGTCCATGGACTGGGCTGGCGGGTCCGGGTGGACCATCGTGCCTGGCCGCGCCTTGGCTGTCGCTGGGGTCGTGATTGGACAGTCTAGTAAGGCAATACCATCCGCGTGGGATCGGCGGTAGGTCGGGGTATCCGCGATACTGGGGGAGTCCGGGTTGATACCCACGTAGGGCGTGCGAACCATGGTGCGCAAGCCACGAAAGGTCGAGACGGTCGCACCAGGCCTGGTCCGGGCCTCGGGTGTGGTCAGATCGGGGTCGCGCTCAGTGAGTGGTGGCGTAGTGGCCTTGCCATGGGTTGGACCTGGGGCGGCGGCGCCCGCCAAAGTGTAGCCATGCGATTGGCCGGAAAGTGACCCGCGGAACGGGTGGTGCGAAACGGTGGGCGAGTCCTCCTCGTCGGATCCAGGCCCTCGCAGCATCCGCTTGAGTCCTGTAAGCGGGGTGGCGTCAGGGCCCGGTTTGTGCGGCGACCGCGGGGCCCGTGGAGTCTGTCCGTCCCGATGCGGGGTCTGGGTCGGGATGGGTTCACCATCGGACGCGGGTTGGGTATCCGGAATTCCGGACGTATTGCCGTCGACGAGGTAGGACTTCCTAGTCGACGGTGGTAGTGGAGGAAAGGGCAGGCTGGTCCCCTGTGTCTCAAGGGTGTGCGAGGCGGTGGGCGTCTCGGGTGGGTATGAGGGTGCAGCTTTAAGATTGCTGGTAGTTGGGGCACCATCGGCCACCGGACCGGTGTCTCCGTAGAAGGCGTTGACTAAGTCCGTCAGAGCGGGTGTATCCATGGTGGAGAGTGGGGTCGTATCTATTATCGTCGAGGGGCCGGGCGGCGGTAGATCGGCCGTTGGGGTCCGGACGGGACCGGGGGTCACAACGAGTGAACTAGCCATGCCCGCCGGAAACTCGAATCTTAAGGGACTACTTGGCTTGGCCGGGGGCAGCGATGTAGTCTCCGCGGGTGACTTTAATTCGGCGGACAGTAATATGTCAACGATGGGACCGCCCTGTAGGCCGTCTGACGATACGTAACGGGATGCGTCCGAGTCGTCCGATAGAGGCAAGGTTGCGTCTGATGTGTCCAACGAGATCGACTCCGCCGAGGTGGTGGTGAGTGAGAGACGATGTGTGGTTGCGCCCTTGCGAGAAATATCCCGCAACGGAGTTTTACAGCTGCTGTGCCGGGCGAAGCGGGCGGCCCGGGGCGTCTCCGCCGACGGGGCGATGACGGTAGTGGTAGCGACAGGAACCTTGGAGGCGGACTCTGTATCCGCACCAGACACCGCCGCCGGTGGTGACGGAGTAGCTGCGATTTCCTTATCAGATTCGCTGGCTTTCCGTGGATACCCGGTGGCGTAGACAAAGCGAAACTGGCGGTCGAGGATCCGGATGCAGTCGCCTGTTTGAAGCAGCACAGGTTGGTTACCGCGAACGAGCCGGTCGTTAATATAAATGCCATTTACGCTGTGGTTGGTGAGGTGCACACGGTAGTGGTCGTCGGCAGCCAGCGTGCAGTGGTGCTTGGACACCTGGGGTAATTGGAGCCGGATGTCACAGGTGTCCCTGCGGCCCACCGTGTAGACCGATCGGTCAAGCGAGAGCGTCGTGTATGTGTCGCTGTGTCGCTTGTACAAATGGAGGCTAGCATAGTGCGGCATGGTGTTAAGGCAGGCAGTGAAGGCCTCGCGGTGGAATGGTCGCTATGTTCGGTTCGTTTGAAGGGGGGAATAGGAAAAGCAAGGAATGGGACAGACTGATGTCGTGGAGGCGAGAAATCGGCCCACTGCTAGCAGGGGGGGACTGCGTAGTCAGGAGATGGGATATGGTGTGAGGCCAAGCGAGAGAGAGGCCAATCCCCGCGTTAATGGTACGCGACGCGTGGAGGAGAAATTGGGAGAAAAAAGGTCGTCCTGGTCCGCTGA
Organism: Tieghemiomyces parasiticus; assembly: GCA_027575765.1. NCBI lineage: Eukaryota > Fungi > Kickxellomycota > Dimargaritomycetes > Dimargaritales > Dimargaritaceae > Tieghemiomyces > Tieghemiomyces parasiticus. The sequence goes on from JANBPT010000945.1 coordinate 12,490, forward strand.
GGAATGGAACTGAACAAGGCTGTCATTCAGTGTGGGAATCCAGTGAGATGTCAGTTCGCGTGCTATGGCCACTGACCTAATGGCCCACACCCTCCGATCGGTGGGGGGCGGGGTGGAAGTTAGAGTTAGTCAGCTCTCAAGTTTTTAGGTAGTCAAGGATGGCTTGGTGTAGAGCAAGGCCTGGAAATCCAACTCAGCGTTGACGTGCAAGAAAGAGGGCGGTTGGTATACGAAGGTTGATTGGACAGTCCATGTGGTGGTTAGGTGAGGCCCCAGGATGGGCGCTGGGTGGGAAAGAAACGGCATGCCTCGTGGGCTGCTGTATCTTGCGTTCGTTTCGCCACTCTTACGTGTCGAAATAACGTGGTCACTCTGACTGGCGTGGGGTGTGTGATAAGTGTAGCCTGACGCACCTATACCTGCGCGGATTGCCCTGACCGCCAGCTGGACACTCTTGCCCTCTCAAACATGTCCCGCATCTTCGCTATTAGATCCTTAGCAGGGCGAAGCCTGGGGCGCGGGGTCCGCTTGACCACCTTGACAGTGAGTATACCTGAACGTCCTGGATAGACCCGGGCAATCAACCTTAGGCCGTTCAATGGGCAATGCTGTCAAAGCTGCAGGACGGGCCGGTAGTTACACGGGTACCGGGTCAGGGGGATCATGATAGCCACCGATGGAAGGGCCCGTTATGAGAAGAGAAAGGAAGCTGGGCCCCTGGTCTGAGCTATGCTAGAATGTAGGTGGAATAGCCAAGGTGCAACGTGTCGTCCGCTAGGTATAGTAGCCCCTGCCCCGGGCCGTTAGACGGTGATAAACGGTGGACGTTATGGCCCTGGACTGCCTCTAAAACTTGAATTGCCACCCAGCGCCCGCCGGCTCTCCGCCTTACTCCCGGCTTTTGGTTGAAGCTGAACGGCACGCTAAACCACAAACGCCTAGGGGCTTCCAACGGGCCAGGTCCGGCCCATCGACTGTCAAACATTGGCGATAGGCTGGAGGCGGGAAAAAAAAGGGGGGACCAAAACAAACAAGATGACACCCCACCTGCCCTACTGTGGCGTGTCATCAACGCTGGTCTGTTGGCCCAGGTAATGAGGCTCCGAAGCTGCAGCGACTATTGCTGTGGCTAGGCCGGGCCGCCTAGAAAATTATTGGGGTGGTGTACCGTGGTGGTCTTCTACCCAGCTGCGGTCGCATAGCAACTCCGCCGCCCGCCTGGGTACCTCCCCACCGCGACCACCCACTGGCCAACTAAATGCGGGGGCGAATCATGTTGTGCGCATGAACGTCTTAACGCCGGCCATCGCCCTTTGTAGACCCATTTTCATCGCTCTCTCGCTCCCAACCATTCCACATCCAGCCACTCGCCCTCCCGCACGATGAGTAAAACTGACCGCGACCGGCCTCGGCCCACCGCTGACATTCTGCACACGTTGGCTACGGCCGTACCGGAGATCTTCAATGACTCCCAGACCTCCGCCGCTCAGCACCGCCGTAACGCTGCCGCCCTCCGTAAGCTTCAGGAAAGATGTGCCCAGCTCTCGCCCGAAGATATTGCCCGCTACATGAGCGCCCGCACCGAGCCCTGCCCACTTGTCTGCTCCACGTCGGCGTACCCTGGCGAGTCGGTCTTCAACAACGAGTTTGTGCGGAACCTGAACAAAGTGCTCCCCGTCAAGAAGCGTGAGCCGTCGGTGGAGCTCGTCATCCGCTTTGTCGCCGCCTTTGCCCAGTATGGCCATGAGAAAGACAATAAACTGGCGGCGGCACAAGCGACCTCCCACACCGAGGGCAGGGACGCCATGCAGGTCGATGGCGACGTGTTTACGGCCCCGCGCACCATGGCTACCGCCGACGCAGCGGCCCTGACCAGCGATGAAAGCATTTCCTCGCGCTTCATCGAGTTCCTCATGCACTACCTGCTCCAGGGGTTTGAGGCCAAGGAAAAACCCGTGCGCCTGCGCGTCGTACAGCTCGTTGCGCTCTGCGTTAATTCATTCGGCGAGATCGACGAAGACCTCTACCTGACTCTAAAAGCCCAGCTCTACGAGCGCATCCACGACAAGGAATCCGCTATCCGAGTCCAGGCCGTTATCGCCTTGTGTCGCCTCCAGAATGGTGAGGACGAAGACACGGCGGACGAACGCGATGGCCCCAACGTGACCAAGACCTTGTCCAATATTATCCGTTACGACCCCAGTGCCGAGGTCCGCCGCGCCGTTCTCCTCAATATCGCCCACACCCCGCACACCCTGCCTCGCATTCTGGAGCGGTCTCGCGACATGGACACCACCAACCGGCGGTTCGTGTACCTCAGGGCTATGCGCGAGGTGGGCGACTTCCGCATCCTGTCTATCGACGCCCGTGAGAAACTGCTGTCACACGGTATCCAGGACCGCGAGACATCCGTCCGCCAGGCCGCCGTGCGCATGGTGGCTGAGAACTGGATGGAATACGTCGATAACAACCTGGTCGAGCTGCTCGAACGCCTCGATGTCGTCAACAGTACCGTCGCCGAACGGACCCTTCTCGCCGTCTTCAATGACCACCCGGATATCCCCCGTACTTTTGAGTTTGCTGGTAAGTCCACTCGCAGGATCCCTCTGCTCGTTGGTAAGCCTGACTAGACCACGTGGAATTCCGACCTTCATCTGTATTTTCCCCTCGTGGGTTGCTAATCCCCCTCCTTTACGGCCTATTTACCTTTCCTCATGGTCAGATGAGGTGTGGCAGAACCTCACCCCGGAGACCGCCTTTTTGATCCGCGTCAGTCTGGAGTTTTTTCGGCAGACCCAGGCCGACGAGCACCTCGATGCGGCCCAGCCGGAAGCCATTAAACTGGCCCAATACGTAGAGCAGTTTACGCAGCAGCTACAGAGCGCGGAGGACGACGACCAGGAGGCCGACCTGGCATTCATCGTGCGCCAGCTCCTTCTGATCGCCACCCTATGCGATTTCGCTGACGAACTCGGGCGGCGCAAGTTCCTCACCTTATTACGTAAGTCGAAAACATCAATACAGAGTTCAACGGTAGGGTTTCTACACCACCGCCGTTCTGGAGGGCCATCTCAATTGGCTGACCACCCTCCCAACGCCGCTGCCTCCCGATCCCTCGCTTCACCTTACTGTTGTCCCTAGGTGAGATGCTGCTACTACCGGATATTCCCGAGAACCAGATCGAAATTATTATCGATTTGATCCTCAAACTGTCCATCAATGAGCGCGATTTCACTCGGTAAGTTCGCCTTCGAATTAACAGGGTCGCCAACAAGTTGGCCACTTGCAGTCCTATCCAAGGACCCGATAAAACAACGTGCTCAGGCCATCGCTAATACCCGCTTGATTCACATTCCCGGTGCTTCGCCACCATTACTCGCCGCCTCTCCACAGTATCATCGTGGAGGCCATTTCTGAAATCCGGGCTTCGATCGAAGACGACGAGGACGCCCAAGCAGCCGACCGGGATCCGGACGAGCGCCAGCTAGAGCTTCTCCTCATGAAGGTGAAGTGTCTCATCATCTCCAAGCTACTCCTGGAGCGGTGCCAGGAACAGCTACGGGCTAACAACACGGTCTTTGGTCTCCTCAACGAGTTTATCATTCCGGCCATCCAGGAGAGCGAGGCCATCATCCAGGAGCTAGGTATCGTGTGCCTGGCGCATTGCTGCTACTTGGACCGCACACTGGCTGAGGAAAACACCCAAGCCTTCATTGAGGCCACCCGTCGCGGCGAGGGCGATATCCGCGAGAAGGCTCTTATGGCCCTGTGCGACCTAGCCTTCATGTACGACCTCCCTAGCCTATCGAAGAAACTCGAGGACGAACAGGTCATTGAGAGGGTGCTGCTTGAGTGCGTGGAGAGCTCCGAACCGGAAATTCAGGCCCTAGCCACCGAGGGCATCGTGCGGTTGCTCTATGGCAAGAAACTCCCCAACCCGGCCACGGTCATTGAGACCCTACTGGTCCTCTACTTCCACCCCATTACCGCTGACAATAACCGGTTTCGCCAATGCCTCAGCTACTTCTTTCAGGTTTTCAGCTACTCGTCCCCCGACAACCAGCGACAGGTGCAGAAGGTAAATCATCATTTGGCGGTTAGACAAGCCAACCCTCACACCTCCGAAGCAGCCTTATAGGCATACATTAGTTCACCCACGTTGGCCCTTGGACACCCTATACCCATCGGCACTCACCTCGCCCCACCCCCTACTTCTGTACTAATATCACACCACTTCCCTCGAATCCACAGGCTGTGATTCCAACCATCCTCCAACTGGCCAAGTTCCACAAGTCCGTGTGGACCACCTCCTCCGTCTCCATGGTCCAGGCCGCCCAGCAGATGATCGACTGGGCCGACCCGCGCATCATCGTCGCCGCCAGTCTCCGTGCCAACCGCGTCCCTATCGACGTGGACGAAGGTTTACACGCCGATATTGCAGAGGAGGCCCTGCGTGCAATCTTCAGCGTGTCGTCATGTAAGTGCGACCTGCCGAACGGCCCTGTGTGCGACGCTTAAGGCCCTCTAATTGGCTGATGATCCAAGGGCTTTCCGCTCGTCCTAGTATGGCTAAACACATTTTCTAACCTCGCACATTATAACTCACATCCTGATACCTCAACCTAGCTGTCCGCCGGACGCTCGTCATCCTTATCCGAAAGCTAAATGTCGACGAGAATGCGGGCCTGCTGCGTCTGCACCGTCTGCATCTCCTTCTCTGCGCCATCATGGGGGTAGGTTACTCCTGCGATGTTCCGCCACCCACTTCACTGCTTCGGCAGCCTAGCCCATGCAGTGCACGACCCAAGGCCGGCTGTAATAACGCAATACCGCTACCACTATATCCCCCTCCCTCACGCCGCACTATTCATCCCGCAGGAGGATATCATCGGTGAGACTGTCCTCAAGAGACAGCTGCCCTTAATTGAAGAAATGTTCACCCGGCCGATCGCCAATCTAACACAGCACCTCCCACCAGCTGAACTGGAGCAAATGAACGAGAAATTAGCAGACAGTCTCGTGGACGTGGCGGCCTTCATCGACCGTGCGGTCCAGGCCGTCACCCTTACACGGCCTGCTCCGCCGGTCGTCAGCCAGCCCGTTCCGCCTAGTCCCCATCCGTCCAAGGTCCTGAATCCGGATTTCAAGCCCACCGGCACGAGCCGGGGGCGTGGCGGCGTCCAGCCGATGAGGGTTATTGTCAAGGTAGAAGACGTGCAGCGAGAGATGGATGCCATGCTTGAAGACTCGGATGGCGAGTGAAGCTGCCGCTAAGTTGGTTCCACCCATGCAATCATCCCATTGTTTTATAGATAGTTTATCTTTTACTGGCGCTCCATAAAGTTTTGAGTTCCACAACGCCCAAATATGTTTTTTGTTATTATCGATTACTCTGTATTGTTCGACAAGGTCGTTCTATAAAAACATCAAAGTGGGCTCTAGAAGCACTTGATGGATACCTAGTAAGCACCTGTTTTCAGTCGGCCCCAATCGTCTCCAGCGAGCTGAATATATTGTCGTGCAGCCGCCGTTTGACATACCTGGACGGTAAGAAATCTAACGACACTAGATCAGGGCTGACTGCAGGCACTGAAACCGGTCTGACGTTGGTATCGGTAATATAGGCATGGGTGGCTGCAGCATGAGGTGGTAATGCGTTGCCACGGTAGAGCCACTGGAAGGGTGATCGTTTTTTTTATATACTTCCGGGGGCCCTTATCCAGGTCCGGGATATGGGCTGCAACCTCCACTCAACGCCGTGGTCATCGGTGACCTTGGCCCGAGGGGCTTGGCGTTCGGGTGCAACCTACGTTGCCATAAAATTAATCCCGTCAGCTAAACTTTGGGTGTGGCGCGGCTCCGGCGGGTCTGGGTCGGAGCAGAGCCGCCTTTAGGGTACTACGTCGGGCGGCTGGCGCCAGCAGGT
>JANBPT010000946.1:0-18309 GCA_027575765.1 Tieghemiomyces parasiticus
GGGGCGTCAGGGTTCACTGCCACGGCGTGTACTCGAACTCCGTGAATCGATGTAAGATGCTCGGCGGTTGTCGGACCAATTGCAGCTAAGTATGGTAGCTCCCCGCCGTTGACTAGCTCACGGAGGGCCGGGAGGGCGGCGTCGACCCCCGAGGGACTGAAAAACGCCACCCAGCGGAAGGCGAACGGCGCAGCCGCGCTCGAATCGGTGGCATTAGTAAAGCCACCTCGGCCGTAGGTCGTCGTCACTTCCTCGGCCAAGTCACGAAGCCGGTGGGGTATCGTTGGGTCGGCTACCGTGTCGTATACGGGGAGATCGGCCACGTTGAGCCCCCGGTCGGTAAGGCCGTTGATCATGGTAGGGAGGCGGATACGACTACACGGAAAGAGGAGGGCCGGGCCGGCAGCCAAGCCTGTCGGGTCATTCAGAGGGATGCGGGTATGGCGGCCCGTCTGATGGGAAGGTACCCGGTGATCCTGAACATACGTGTCAATAAGGGCTAGCAGCTGCCGGGCATTGCCGGTTTCCTCACCCAAGACGTGGCCAACGTTACCGAATAGGCTGCGGTATCGCCGTGCGGTTTTGCCACCAACCACGAACACCGGGGCGTTTTGCCATCCACCCGCCACTAGGGCCTCCTGTTGTTTTGTCCCAGTCTCGGGGGCGCCAGGGGTTTCTATCTGATGGCCGTGGTGGTGGTCAGTAACTTTGGTCAGCAGAGCCGCGTACAAGGCATTCACCGTCCGATAACTAGTCAATACCATTCCCCAGTACCGTGAACCAGTAGTTGGCACCGTCGCCTCTGGTCCGTATTGGAGGTGATGGGCTAGTACCTCTCCGTTGAGCTCTCGATGCTGCAGGACTGCTAGGGAATAGGAATTGTACCCGCCCGTCGCAAATGCAGCGCGGTCACAGTCGACTTCGGCAGGTAGAGGTTTTAGCGATCCGCCACGGGCTGAAGTGACTGAAGGTGGCTGGCCCGTCTCGGTGGCTTCGCGGAGAAATAGGACGCGGCGTGGGATGCAGCCGTCCGGGACCTCACTTGGTTGAATGGGCCCTTGCGGTTGGGTCATGAGAGTGGAGACTAGGCGTTTTGAGGTTAAGGGCGATCAGGTAGAACAGTAAATGAGGAAGGAAAATCAGGGCTTCATAGAGAGACATTCGTCAGGGTAACATGCACAGGGACCGCTCGGGTTGTGTCGTCCCGTTTGGCGTCACTAACTCATTCGGCCGTCTCCTCTGACCGTTAGGTATTCCACTCACCTCGGTTCTGACTTCAGAATATGAAGGCCGAGTGGGAGAGGACCAAAAGCTTCGTTACTGATTGGCTCTTGGGTTATTCAGACGGGGAGACAGCCTCGGGCAGATGGATTCAATCTGCTGCATATCAGCCTGCTGGCACTCATATATTTTTGAGTCAGGGTCATGCGGAATACTACCAAGCTGACTCCGTGTGGTAGGCTTAATGCCGAGGTGAAAATTAAGAGTTTATTGAAATAAGTAAGTATAGAGAAGTAGAGATGTCGTTTTGCAAGTGGCATGGGGTGCGCCTTATAAGTCAGATAACAGTTGGCGTTTTGCTCAAGCTCGTGACCAAGGGAGAGTGCTCTCGGGGAGTCCCCGGTCGAGTGGGCTCTGGCGGAACGCTGTGGAGGGCCGGCGGTGGAAGGCTAACCAAGACGAGTCATGTCAGAGGATGAGTTCATCCGAGGCGTTTGGGCGGGCGTCTAGATGCAGGAGATACATCCCGAGGCTTGGCGCCTCTTTTGGGTACGGCACTGATAATAAATATCCGAATTCCGGTCTAAAATTAGGGTGCGAAAAGAAGATGTGCAACCTTTAATTGGGGACTGAGGGCTACTGAACAATGTAGATATTCGACAAGCCAGTGTGCTACATGATTTGGAGTCGGCCGTGCAAAGTATGACGGTTTTGGGACCCAGAGGTAACCAAGATATCTCTTTTTTTTTTTTTTTTTCTGCGGCGCCACTTACATGTCCGTCGCAGTCCGGTCGCCTCAGCCAGTACACATCAAGTAGTTTTAGGGGTAACAGAGGCTTTATCCATGTCCCCTCAGCACTGCTGTTGAGCATATTTAGAAAGAGTCATGAGGACTGTCGTATTGCCAGCGTGCCATTTGTCGTCATGGACTGACCAAGACAGTCTTACCTTCTATGCCCTGAGCCCGCCCCCGTCGAACCTTCGATGCCCGGAGCGGTTCCACCTGCTCCGGCCTGGAGCCTAAATAAGTCAATCAGCCCGCCCTTCCCCTCCCCCGATCGTTCCCCTCTTTTGAATCTGATCTCTAGCCACCCATTGGTTGCCCGAGATTCGCCAATAACCCATACTACACTAACCCCTTTGTCCGCCATGGCTAACACAGAGCTCGGGTCTGACCTTGTCCTCCAGCCAGCGACGCCGGACCAGGTCCTCGTCACCTGGCAACGCCATCGTGTGGAATGGGGCAAAGGACTCACTCCTGAGCAGTACCTGGACCGTGAACGACTACTGGCCACCCGTGAATTTACCAGCGATAACCTCACAGTGTACGTCCTAGTCCCACGGGCCGACCCGACCACCCTGGAACCTCTGGCCCACTGCGACGTGTTCCGCCGGCCGGGGGCCCGCATAGCCGCGGGTAGTACGGTAACCGTAACGGAGGGCGACGTGTACAGCATTGCGTCGGTGTTTTGTCCGCCTTCAACGCGTGGCCAAGGCTACGCGTCCACGATGATGTCCCAACTCTACCAGATCCTGCGCTCTAAACCCGGGTGTATCGGGTCAAACCTCTACTCTGACGTCGGTCCTACGTTCTACGCCCGCAAGGGCTGGCAGACCTACGCGAGCCGGACCGTCGTAGTCCCCGTGGCTGCCGATGGGCCCGCCGTGGCTGCTAGCATCGAACGGCTTGATCGTGCCGCCGCGTTGGCACTGAGCGAGGCTGATTGCCAGCGGTTTAAGCAAGCTCTGTTTGCCATGGCCGCACGTTTGGAACCTGGTTCCGCGACCGCCTTACCGGCGTCCTACTTTGCCATTTTCCCAACGGCTGCCAGCTATGACTGGCACTGGGCTCGCGCGACATTCTTAGCCGCCATCTACAACCAAGCCCCTCCTACCATCTTCGGCGTACGGCTGTCTAACCCTAAGCCTATCAATGCAACGGAACTCACCGCGACCGATAGCTATGTCCTCTGGTTCCACGATATGGTTAAGGAGGAATTGATTGCCCTTCGCACCCATGTGGCTCACCGAGCCGACTCACCCGCCCTGGTCGCTGCGATGTTAGCGGAGGCCCGCCGTTACGGATTCAAGCGCATCGCCTTCTGGCAGCTCCACGAACCAGCTCTTTCACCCTTCCGCGACCACGTCCTCGCCGTGGACCAGCTGGATCCCCGGTGGGGGGCGCATGTGGTTGAACGGGAGGATTCCCTACCTGGGCTGGCGGATTTCGGTGCGCAAGAGGCGGAGGCGCCCTGCGAGTGGCTGTGCGACGACCGTTATGCCTGGGTGTAGGTTTATTTGGTTTGGCATTTCGGAGCAGATTTCCGTTGCTGCCCAAACCTTTTTATATATATATTCGCATCAACTGTTTTATAGAATATTATTCACATGACCGGAGGGAATTAAACCGTCCTGCTCTACCTTGTTAATAAAAAAACATGGCGCTTTTAGATAGCCCCGGTCAAAGCTATCAGGCTATGATTACTCTCTAGTAGTCTTCCAGCCCAACCATACAGCCCATGGCGTTTAAAACGTAGGGCAGCTAGTGCCACCCCAGCTAGACTGGACCCCATGGAGGCATCGTCTTCCTCATCACGGATTACAGTCAACTAAACGTGACTCGACGTGGCCAAGTCTTGTACGTGATTATGACACCTATAGCGTTGGCTATCCAGCCTAGGGCCAATGAGGAATTACAAGGCTCAGTGAAATGGAGCCTGCAGGCTTTTGAAGCATTTTCTTGCGTGAGCTCACTCTCCCGGCATTTCTGAGTATAGCAGTAAGGTAGGTGGCTAAACGGGTAGTTCCTGCAAGTTACATGGCAAATGACTTGACCATCGTGTCGATTACTACGTACTCTAGGTTTGACCAACATGAATACGATATATTTTACCACGCCACAGGTGTTGGCAGAAAGGACATATCATAGTGAGATACCAAAAAAAAAAGTCTAGCGGGGAGCGATCCAATCAAACCACCCACACCAACGTTTGTAAACTACAGAATAAGAGTATACAGTCAAGTATACAAAAAGAGTCAGGGGGTCTAGAGCATCAAGAGAGAATAGAGGCGGGCATAAAGGTGGAAACACCACTCGACAATCTCGAGAGGCAGCTGGATCCGCCAGTACGCGTACTGACACCGGAACCAGTCGCGCAGCAAACCCCAGCGGTACCCGGATTGCTGAGCCTGACAGCGCAGCTGGGCCATCGACTCATTGTAGATGGCCTTGGTGCAGTACCGGCCCATGATGGCCATGGTGATGGCCGGGGACGGGGTGGTACGGATGGCCTGGTCGACAGAACGGAGAAGGTCATTGGTCTTAAAGAGGAGGAGCAGCTCGCGCGGAACGGTGGCCAGGACGTCCACGATTTGGACGAGGAGGTTGGGTACGTTGGTCACGACGTGCTCGAGCTCGGTGGCGGTGCGGGCTTGGCCCAGGTCGCTTCGAATTACCTGCCAATCGCGGCCGGTAAGGATACACGAAAAGACAATATACAGATCAGTGCCGGCCAGCCGTTTGCTGTACGTCCGAATATCGGCTTCATTGGCAGACATAAGTGCGCGCCACATGCGGGCGTAGTCGAGCCGGAACTCGCTCGACAGCTCGCGGTACAGGCCGTGGTCCAACAGTGCCAGGTCAAAATTATATCCGGAATCGGTCCGGTGGGCGGGCCGCACCAAAATATTGCCCGGGTGCGGGTCACAGTGCACCCAGCCGTGGATGAACATCATTTCAGAGAACACGCGGGTCAGTTCGGTGGCCACCTCATCTGGGTTGATTCCGTGGGCCCGCATGTAGGCCACATCGTCCACGCGGCCCCCGTTAATGTACTCCATGGCCATGATGCGGCGGTGTGCCCAGAATACCTGAGGGATGACCAGGGGGCAGTTGGGGAGCGGCGCGAAATTGCGCGCGACTCGTTCGGAGTTGGCCCGCTCACGGACAAAGTTTAACTCCTGAGGCAAGCTGACGTTCATCTCCTCGCTAAGCCAGCCGAACTGGAACTCCGGGAACAGGCGCGTCGCGATTTCAATGATGGTCGAGACGGTCCGCATGTCGATCTGGACAAACTCGTCGAGATAGGGATGCTGCACCTTAACGGCCACTTCCTCGCCGTTTTCGCGCAGGACGGCCCGGTGAACCTGGGCTAGGGAGGCTACACCCAGGGGTTGTGGGTCGAATGTGCTAAACAGGTCGTCCATGCCGCAGCCAAGATCGTCTTGGATCAGTTCGGCAATATCGGCCAGGTCCGTCTGCGGGCACTGGTCTTGGAGCGGAGTCATGGTGTCAGTCCACTCTTTGGGCAACAGGTAGGTCATGGCCGCCAGGTGCTGGCCCAGTTTGATGTAGATTCCGCCACTTTGCATCAGACAGGCGCGTACCCGCCGGGCGGATCGGAGGTGCACCTGGGACTTGGCAGAGGCAAACTCTTGGAGAGCTTCCTGCCATCGAGCCTCGGCGGCAGCGTCCACGGGGACCCCAGCTGCCCGTAGGGTCGCCGGGTCGTCGGCAGGATCAGGCTTGTGGCGTAAAGACCACTTGTAGTCGGCAGCCACCACGACCCCCGTGGCGCCTGCCCGCAGACACCGCACCGAGGCCTTGGTAAAGTGGCGGAACGACTCAGAGCTGTAGTAAGTGATTCCTAGTAGGGACGCTGCAGTGAGATATCCAAGCACTCGACGGCTCCGGTCCGAAAGAGGTTTTGGTGGCGGTGGTGGAGCGAAGGTGCCGGGGCGGGGTCCACGATGGGTTGACCGGTAGGGAGTGGCCGGCGATACCAACCGTCGAGGGTACCTCAGTCGAGCCAATTGTTGATTCAGTGATGGTAAACGCAAACCACTACTGGGTTGGCGGGTGAAGAGCATGCTGGCGGCGTGGACGTTGAGTGACGCTTGTGAGGGTGGAGGTGGACTGACTTCGGTGCTGTGTACATGTAAGCGTCCCCAGATTTGGAGCGTAGGGTTTAAACGAAGGCTGGTGGATCCGCGTGAGATGGTGTTGCGGTTTACAACAGCGGCAAGTCATGCAATGCCAGAGGTAGTGAAGTATGAATGGAAGCAGGTCAAAATGCAGGTGGATTCGGAATGACGACGGTCAATTAGCACTTGGGTATGAAGGCAAGGTTGACCAGGGCTGGTGCACCCCAGGGTCGAGAGGGCGTTTCCCGAGGTTGCAGCCGTCCATATGGCGTGGTGTGGCCACCGCTCTGTCGATTGGATGAAGTGAAGGGGACAGTTGAGGGGTGGACAGCCAGCTTGTGAGGCTGCTCAGTCCACCCCTCAAGACGAGGTGCGGCCATCAGGTTGGTCGAACGGGCTGGTGGCACTGCTGCAGGTGGCTTTGCGTGTGTGCGTCTCCAGGCGGCTTATGAAACGGAGCGAGTCAGAGCCACTAACCGGCCGAATCGGCAATAACTCGGGTAGGCACGGCAGAGGGGTTGGTCAGGGAGTGCGATGAGGCAGCCAGCACCGCTAGCGCACATCGTAGGCCCAGGCCGGCTGGTCTCGTGCTCCCCTCCCCTCTTGGTCTGTGGTCACCCTCATCATTCCCCACGTGCTTTTGGCTTGCTTTCAACTATTTAATTATAACTGGGTTTGACTACGAATCTTCTTGAACAATTTGGAGTACCGTTCGTATATACTGATAAAACGTAAAATTACAGCGCCGCACCGACAGGAAAAGTGAGCTAGACAAGCCTCACCGGCCCAAGTTTTTCTCCCGTGAGCACGGGGCTCCATGCGTTACCGGCCCTGGGCTTGGTCGTCGGCCAGGAGACGCAGGGCGAAGAGGGTATGGTCTAGCATGGTTCGGGCCTGTGCAATGGCCTCGCGGAGTCGGGCGGCGGCTTGTTCGTTACTCTGGGCCAGCTCCTCGAACTGGCGGGTCTGGTCCTGCTCCGAAGCCTCCTCGCCGGGTAGGGCCGCGATCAACGTATCGATCCGGCGGTTCTGCTTGCACAGGTCTCGGGCGAAGTCCTGCATGGCACGCTCAAAGTCTCCGGGGGCTTCGGCACGTTCGTTGGCTTTGGTGACCGGGATGCTGGACCCCACGGGCGCCACCATGGGGGCGCGGGTATGCAGGTAGTCGAGGCCAGTCACAAACAGGTGGGACATGTGGTCCAGGCTCTCCTGCAACTGGGTCACCCGATCCATGAAGCTATACTCAAGGTCGCTGGGCGGCTCCACGTTTGACGCTGGGCTGACCGGGGATAGGCGGCTCATTAAGGAATACCCTAAGAGAAAAGGCGGAGAATCCTAGTATCCGGCGTTAAGAAAAGGGGGTAGCCAAAATGGTACCCGCTCTTCGCAGCTCGGATGCGGATCCGGGGGAGGGGGTAACGGTAGGTGAGTAGGCGGGCGGATGACAGGCGGGCCGGAGATCCCAGACGGGTTTCAATAGATGCAAATTGTGGGGGCGGATGTTCGGGAGGGGGCCAATAGCAAAGGTCAAGAGGCGAGTAAATGAAGGGGGGGCGACCGGAGTAAATCTTTATCGTGCATTGTACGATGCCCTGGCCTGGGATGGCGACAACAGTGCGACATCAATTACAAGGGAGACAGGCCATGCCGGTAAAACGAGTTGACCGGATGAGCGCCGCGGTGGGCCGGCTGCTGGTGGCCAGGACCAGCGCGAGACTCGCTGCGCTGCGATGCCGTTGGTCGCCGGCCCACTTTCCTGCGCCTTGCCCTTCTTAGCTGGCCCTTCGTTCGTGCAACGACCTCGGACCGACGATCAGCCCCCCCCCCCTCTGCTCTTGAGTCCCAGCCGGATTAGGAGGGCCCCGGCGGGCTGCTACGCCCGGTCTACTCTAAATATAGGTGATACAGGGCTTGTTTCCGCGTCTCTCACTGCGCATAGCCGTGATCCGAGGCGACTGACCGTGACGTTGCACACGGTGAACAGCGGCTACTGCTGTCGAGCACTTCGCCGGATTCGGTCAGCCTTCGGAGGAAGCGCACGGCACTGGCGGCCGAAGGGGTCCGGACTTGCCTGGGTCCTCTACTCATTACGGGCTTTTGTTGAAATCGGCAACCTAGCCGATAGTCGATAATCAACCGCTGCCAGCGTGATGATGTGACTGTAGGCCTAGTGGCTACCGGAACTAGCCAAGGGCCCCCAGACCAGACGGTGGTGGTTGACTTTGCGTGGTAACCCCCTCCCTCTTTATCAGCGTGTTGGAGCTTGGCCACAGGTATCAGTGTCTTATAAATACCCCCACCTTTCCGACCTATATCTTCTTCATACTCACACTCTCCACCATCGCTCTAGCATCCGCGTACTGCCCACATCGATATTCGACCTCCTTCACGCCGCCAACCTAACCCGGGACCGTCAGTTCCCAATCTCTTCAATGATGCGGTCTGTTTTGATTGTCTTGGTCCTCAGTATCATCTTGAGCGTTACTTTTGCTCACCCTCTCCACAGCAAACCCGTCCTTTCAGCTTCCGGTGTCCCTCAGGGCCTCCACCGCCGTGGCATTGTGGACTGGTTCAAGAATCTCTTTGGCATGAATAAGTCTGATGAAAAAACGGACGGTGCCAGCCAGCCGGCTGCTATCCCCTCCGCCCAGAACCCTGTCGATAAATACTCGCAGCCTATCGAGTTTGCGCCGAATTCGACGGGATAGTCAGCGACTATTGTACAGCACGTCCGCATACCGTTGTGGTCAGCCTCGACCGCAGATGAACCGTAGCGGCCCCGGTAGCCGCGGCCTTATGCTTTTCCAGCTTAAGCTAGCCAGCATTCAGGTACCAGGCTGGACTCTACCTTTCCTTTAGCGTGGCCTACACGCACGCCCCGCCATTGAAGTTTGCTATTCTAATCTTGATCAACTTTTCTGTCATTTTCGCTGGGCCCACTATTATTATCTGATTTACTTGTGACCTCACTACACATCTCTGTACTGATTGGGCACACTATGTACGACTAGTGTGGACTTCATCAAGCTTACCTTAGTTCTTCTATTTTTTTTTGTAAATAAAGCGCGACGTTATTCAGATTACGTGGCATTTCTACTTTACATCAAGAAAGGTGCTCAACTGTGTCCCGATTTACTTAGCCAAAAAAATTGATGGGTTCTATGACGCCTAGTGGCGCCAAATCTTGAGGACGCGGTCTTTACCTCCGCTGGCCACGCGGTCACCGCCGGGACTCCAATCGGCGGCAAACACCTCGTCAGCATGGCCAGGCAGGTCGACTTTCAGCTTTCGGGTCCGCAGATCCCACACCTTACAAGTGCTGTCCTTACTGGCGGTCACAAGCAGCCGGCTATCGGACGACCAGCACACCTGGTACACGGCGCCGACATGCCCGCGAAGCGAGGCGACGAACCGGCCGGTGGCGCCGTCCCACAACTTTACCGAGTTATCAAATCCGGCGCTGGCAATCCAGCGGCCGTCCGGCGAGAAGTTGACGTGATTGACCAGTTTCTGGTGGCCCGTGAGACGCGCTAGGGGCTTCCGATTATTCATAGGGTCCCAGAGGTACATGGTGTAATCGTCGGATGCGGATACCAGGCGTTCCGGGTGTGAGCCGCGGGCGGCCTGGTACCGTTCGAGGGCAGTGCGCTGAGCCTCCTCCTTGGAGGCGGGCCGTCGGCAGGTATGGTCAAAAGGCCCAGTACGGAGAACAAAGTCGGTGCTGAGGGCCAAGCTGTTGATCCAGTGAGCGTGGCCAGTCAGCGTCTTGATCAGTTTGCCCTCATGTGGATTCCACACCTTGATGGTCTTGTCCTGCGATCCGGTGTACAGCAACCCGTCACCGCCCCACCGTAAGCTGGTGACCGCGGCAGTGTGCTGCGCGATGGTCAGGACCACCCGACGGTGCACCGCGTCCCAGATTCGCACGGTACCGTCCTTGGACGCGCTAGCGAATCGGGTACAGTCCGGGTTAAGATGGTACGGCTCCCAGGCCAGTGCCGTAATCCACTTAGTATGGCCCTTAAGGGCTCCACCCAGGGCTTCTCCAGTCCGTGGGTCCCATAGCCGCACCGCATTGTCCATGCCACCGGAGGCCAGGAGGGAACCGTCGGGCGACCAGGCCAGACTGAGTACCCAGTTAGTGTGGCCCCGGCAGGTGTGCCGTGGGGTGTTGGTATCGAGATCCCACACCCTCACGGTCGTGTCCCCGGACGCGCTGGCCAGGAGCCGACCGTCGGGACTGAAGCTGACTTGCAACACAGCCTCCGTGTGGCCCGTGAGGGACGCCGAGCAGCGGGTCACGGGTCGCACGCGGAACAAAGCCTGCGGCTGGTACACGATGGTAAGCGTATCTTCAGTGCTCAGGTTCGGCTGTCGCTGCAGAATGTCCTGGACTAGGCTGTTGATAATTTCGGCATCGTTTACGTAGAAGGCGTACGGGTGCGGCTCATCGGTATTCTCCAGGAGCTGGTTGATGAGCAACCCGAGCTGGGCCGGGGTCACGTCCACCGGGATACTCACTGGCGGTCCTGTCCGGTCGCCGTCGGCGCTCTGGAACTGGATAACGACATGCTGGGCCGGAGTGTCGACTTCCATGGCACTAGTGTTACGAACGGGGGGGCAGACGAACTGGGCTTGCGCGGTCGAAGGGGTGATGCGCAGGGCGAGAGAGATGAGTAAGTAACCGGGGAGCGGCGGAATTGATGTCGATATAGGCCAGCAACTCCTTACAAGGCCCATTAGGTGTCGTCGAGGCACTTCGGCATCGTGGCCTACAAAGCCACTAAAAAAATGAACTCTCACTTTTTTTCTATTCAGCGCGACCCCTTCCCCTCCTCCCTCGCCTGGCTCAGGATACGGCATATAGCGGGGGCCTAAGCTTTGGTGAATCACGTGCCATTAATAGGTAGATGGCTGGCCACTAACCCCTAGCCCCAGTAAGGACCGACATCCTATGGGTCGATTAATTGTAAACTCCGCATTTTATTGGATGGCCAGTCGGTTCACTCGAGACTACTTGCAATCGATGTTCTATATATCCTTACCATGCGTGCAGGTATCGCGGTCTAATAATTGATCCAAGTTGGCCATTATTTCGGAGCTAAACCTGCGGCGTTGATACCAAATCGCGGCCACGGAAGCGTGGACGGTATCTGTTGACGAAAAGCGGGGAAGGGGGGATGGCAGGAATGCATGTTGGTTCTTGGTTAGGGTACCAATACAATAGCGAGCTATGGGGTATCTAGAGGCTAGGAATGTAGACGCAGTGATACCTACCTGGAAGGGTCGTCTGTGCACTCGGAACGATGGGACATAGACCGGTAGGGCAGCACATGTAACAATTACATTAGTTAGCCGGCGTTAGTCCAACTTATGCCATCAGCCTTTCAAGTAGGTCTAAGCAGCCCATTAGTAAACCATGCCAAGTAGACCTTTAGATCTTACCAAGTTATTAAGCTGGAAATCTGCCTGGCCGATCTCAGTCAGGCAGAGTTGTGTCAAAAGAGACACCAGGCGGTCCCGGGTTAACGGAGACCACGCGCCTTGCTGACCGACTAGCCAGCCATTCCAGCCTGTAATGTGTCTCTCCAGTTGGCGATCCAGGGCGGGTTCAGACTCGATGCTATCCGTGTTCTTTAACGAGGGTTTAACGTTCGGGCCGGTAAGCAGAGATGAGATTGACGATGCCCGGAGATGGCGTATCGTGGGTACAGTCCCTATAAGCTGCAGCACCGATAGTAGGCGGTGGGATATCTCATCTGGCTTGGCCACGTAGTCTCTGTAAAAATAACCGTCGGCAGGTGATAAAGGCAGTATGTTGACGGTCAGCCCTGAACCCAGAGGGTAGTGAATATGCTATTGTCGGATTTCGCGGAAGTCATTTTAGCTGACAGGCCTGGGTTATCAAACTAATTATCCAACCATACATAGACCACTTACCCCCATAAGCCACGCTCGTGGAGGGCCGCCTCACACCCCTGCAGCCACCGGCGGTACAGCCCGGCCGCCCGCTGCTGTTGCTGGGCGGTGCGACGCGCTCCGGGCTCCCTTGTCGCCTCTTCGACATGTTCCACCCGGCTGAAGACTTCAAAGATATGATCATCCATTGGCACCCCGTCGTACGGGTTATTCCGCAACGTGAACCCATACTCTAGAAGCATCCACCCATTGTCGTGGGGCCCATAGTTGATGAAGACCTCGTCGCCAGCGAGGATACCAGAGCTGGTTCGGATGGTAAAACTATCCAGTTCCGTGTCAAAGCCCGTCGAAACCTGGTGTTCGGAGACATGGGTGGGGGGGGGGAGGGTGTAGATAAGCACGCATAAATTGGGTAAATGGAGGGAGTTGGTAGCTATCTAGTAGGTCGATTGTGGGTGGCGGCCAGCACTACATTAACTATCCTACCTAACTATATGTAGGCTTACCTTTGCCCCGGTATTGTGATTGAGAAAGTCGAGCATCGGCGCCATGGCGATGGCATCTTGCGTGCCCAAGGCTTCCCGTGGCTGCTTCGCATCCGTGGGCCGC
The DNA here is from genome assembly GCA_027575765.1 of Tieghemiomyces parasiticus. Taxonomy (NCBI): domain Eukaryota; kingdom Fungi; phylum Kickxellomycota; class Dimargaritomycetes; order Dimargaritales; family Dimargaritaceae; genus Tieghemiomyces; species Tieghemiomyces parasiticus. The sequence continues at coordinate 12,673 of JANBPT010000946.1, forward strand.
GCGTTTAGTGAGATGCAGCGGGTATTGACTGCTAACCAACCCCAGAGCCAGTCTTGATAATTTAAAGGTGGCTCCGTCGGTGCAATGACCTGTAGCACGCGTTGCGCCACTCGGCACCCTTCTCGGGCCTTGACCAACTGATGCTTGAGTGTCAATTGCAAGTCCTGAGGCAAGTGGGTCAGTATGGATGCTGCCTGGTCGGAGTCGTGCGGGTCAAGGTGGAATAATGGGACGGTGGCGAAATCCGCTGGCAGGACCTGGAGGTATGGCCAAAGCGGCGACTGGATGCTCCGCCGTTTCTCCCAGGCCAAAGCCAGGGCTAAAAGAGTCTGTTCACTACGGGTGATGCGGCTGATCTCCGTCTTGACGCTACAATTTGAATAGTGATTGAGGTAGACAGAACAAACGTAATTAACCCCACAGCCAAATTTGAACTCGCCGATATCTGTGGACCTCGTTTCAGTCATGACGGGAGATGTGCCATACTGACTTACCTACGTCCTGCCCGGCGGGACCAGGTACTGACCATCGCCGAGGCCGTGAGCAAAAATTTCCGCGGGACTTGGACGATGAGCTGTCCGGGCTATAGCGTAGATGCAGCCCATTCATCATAGTTGAAAGTAGGGAGTCGCCTGTCATTGATTAGTTCTCGTAGTGACGCCGTCTCCAAGGTCCTTAGAGGATTACTGGCCAACGTGGCTCCACGGCTAGTGAGGGAGCTCGGTCGCGCGCACGGCTCGATACTGTACCTCTATATCTAACGTTGCCATCATCCCTCGGCCGGTGTCTGATATAGGAAGATCATAATAGGAAATGCCACGATGTGGCGTTAGCAAGGTAATTAAGCCGAAGAGGCATTCAAATAGGATCCTAGTCAACGTGATTTTACTAACCCTGGAAGGTGGCCAGCGTGATGGGTGTGCGCGGAAACCCTTTACTAGCGAGCCACGTGCAAAACTCGGCGTAGGCGTCATCCTGTACTTCTGCTGACCGGCGTTAACGTCGTAGTTTCATATAAGGACATATCAACGATCAGTGCTATGGGCTGTCATTGATCACACCAGGGCGTCTTAATTCAACAGGGTTAACCTTGGCGCTTGGCCGGAACCTTCTAGCCTTGTCTTTAATGTTAGAGGTCTTCCTGTCGACATGACCTACCCGTCATGCCTCTAAAAGTCAGGCAAGTGCTTGTTCAGTGAGCCTGAAGGGGGCGGGGACAGTTAGCCTATGGGAGTTACAGTTCAGAGGTAGAAGAATCTACGCTGCGAGGTGCGAAACGGATCGGGGGAAGCTGGCCGAATGTGCAATCGAGTGGAAAAGGACAATGGGAACGAAACGCCCTCCGCCAGCTGGCTAAGCCATCGCTCGGTATCACGGCCGCCCGGATAGTCGCCCGGCTCCAACGGCATTCCGGCCCCAACCCACGTCTTTGTCTTGGTCATTCAATAGCCCATGTTTATTAGCTGAATGCTGTCAGTGTACCGTGGCGCAATGCAGTACAGCCCTATGCTTTCGGGTCCTTCGCCGCCACGACCTGCTGGGCCTCCCGCCGGGCCATGAGATAGTCATTCGTATAGGCAAAGGTGACGCCAGCCGCCACACCGGCAATGACGCCCATCCAAAGGGGACGGATGCCTCCGTGACGACCGCGGTAATAGTGGCGCGGGCCCGATGTCGGAGGGGGACCCGAACTGAAGTGGCGCAAGCGGGCCGGGTGCAGGCAGCTGCTAAAAAAGCGAGTGAACATGGTGACCTTGTAGGTAAAATGAGCGGATGGGTCTAAAGGCGGACAAAGCGGCAGAGCGAAAGTGGGGTCATTCGCCTGGAGTGTCTGGTGGTATTAGGGGGCCAGGGACGGGGGAGAGGAGGAGGGGCTTATAACTCACAACCACAAGGGCCCAAGCTGGTGGGTGTTGGTAGGCGCTTGCGTGTGACGGAGGGCCCACCAAGCTTAGCAAGGGACTTTCAATCAACTACAATATCTGCCGACCAACATGTATGAGCGCCTAAGCGATACTGCTGTCCGACCATGGACTTTGAGAGCCCACTACAGGTGGAAAAAGTATGAACCCTGCAATGCAGCTGTGCCGCAGTCGCGGGTGGTCTCTCCGCTGGTTCCTCCCTCACTCTTTTGGTCACACTGTGCCCTAACACGATAATCGCTTTAGTGCTATTATACACGGGCGATACAATGTGGAAGGGCCGGCCGAGCAATGACGCGGCGCATTGGCCTGTCGGCTGCGGTCGATAGAAATCCCGTTTTATTAGTGCCAAGGAATAGTGGTGATGGAATTAGTATGTATATTGGTTTGGTGGTATGTTATGTTTGATATCAATAGTAGCCCTAACTTCATGAAACGCTGCGGAGGGAAAGTAGGTTAGGCCGAAAAAACCCACCTGGCTGGCCTCATGTACCTTGTCCAGTAACCTGATGCCTCCAACCATCTAATTATCCCCAATACCTTGTATCCAGATGCTATTGCAGGCGATATTGTTTAATTGTATACTAAAACAGTCAACGGTTGAAAGAGGAAGAGGTGGGGTCGAACGACATGGGAAAATCAGAACCAATGGGATGCTGGTGGTAGAACCATTCGCCACAGGTCAACGGGCGCGAAATCTTCAGGAAGCACGCTAGGAGTTAGGCGAGGTACAACAGAGCGGTCCATGTGTCACGGGCTGTCCGCCATTTAGGTATCGTTACCGAAGGGGTACTCGAAAGGTTTGGGCAGGGGCAATTCCGAGTGGTTCGACGCCGACGATGAGGTTTCGCCGTTCTTGGGTACCACCGATGTCATAAACTCATGGGGCTGGTCCGGATGCCGGTCGCGCAGCAGGACGATGCCGCCCAAGGGCCCCTGTTTAACTGGCTCGTAGCGGGAGTCGGCGGGGAAGTGGATGTGGGCCCACTGCGCGGGCAGGACGCGGGACAGGTTGGACAATTTCTCGGACGTCGGCTCCGGGGCCGCGGCGGTGGTGGAGGATTCAGCCTCTTCCCCGTCCTTCTCAGCCTTAGCCTCCTCGCCCTCGCCAGCGACGGCCAGCTCTTCATCCTTGTCGACGGCCATCCCAGTATCGGATGGCTTGGGCTCATCCGTATCCATCATAGCATCCCCGCCTGTGGCTGCCGCCTCCGCGGCCCGTTTGCGCTGCTTCTCGCGCTCAGCGCGTTTAGCCCGGGCCCGTGCCTTGGCGGTGGTTGAGAGAACCGCCGTGGCCACGCGTACGGCGTTGTCCGTAGTGGGGGGCTGGTAAGGTTCCGGGTAGGCGAACAGAGCTGGCCGCGCTTCCGAGATCACCTCCAGCTTAGGTACGCGTAGATCCTTATCCAGGCCAATGAAGGCCGTGGGAGTGAAGGCCAGCGGCAAAAAGTGGGCCAACGGGAACCAGAACCAGAACTGCGTAAAGAGTGCCATACCTACCACCGCAGGCATGCGGGTCTGCCCGGACTGCGTCTGTAGGGCGATAGTCACGTTGCGCCCGCCGGCGTCGATGATGCCCTGGCCGAGTACCGCGCCCAGCTTGGCCATGGGATCTCCGTGCTTGTCGGCGATTATGCCGTCGTACAGCTTACGGGTGGCAGCAACCTTCGGGTCGGCCGCCTCAGTCTGCTGAATCTGCACCATAGCCAGCGCGATAAGGGCTCCCTGGCGGACATGGTCCATGGTGTCGTTTGTCATGGGCTCGAGCATGGCGATGGCGTCCTTGGACCCAGTGCCGGCGCAGGCGATGCCCAGGGCCAGGGTGGCTCCGTAGCGCACGTGCGGGTTGTAGCTCTCGGCCAGAAGCTGGACCATCCGCGGCACTTGCTCAGACGACCGGAACAGGATGAACCCCAGGGCCGTGACGGCGGCGCGGCGCACATCGTCGCTCACGTCGCTGACCGCCACGTGCAGCAGGCGTTTGATCGCCTTGTTGCTGCCGGTGCCGCAGTAAGCCAGGGCTACCATGTACATGGCGCCGTACCGCAGGATGGGGTCCTTGTCGTCGGCGAGGGACTCGATGAGGTCATCGGCCTCGTCCCGGCGGTCGTACATGATGAAGGCCATACCGAGCGCCAAACCGCGGATGATCTTCTCGTGCTGCGTATCCTGAGCGTATTGCAGCATCTCGGTGAGGCACTCCTCGGAGCCCGTGCCCAGCATCACCAAGCCCATGGCGAGACCAGCCGCCTCACCGGCCACGGCACTGTCAGTGAAAAGCACGTTCTTGAGGTGACCAAAGAGGGCAATGTCGGCGGATCCCATGCTCGCCGCCCCGAGGCCCAGGCAGGCACCGTGCTGCAGGATCTCCAGCTGGCTGGTCTGGTAGGCGTTGAGCGCGTTAGTCAGGTACTCCACAACGGGGCCACCGCGGTTGGCACTGATGAGGCCGAGCGCGAAGAAAGCGCCGGCTTCGGAGTAGGAGCTGTTGCTCACCCCGTCCTGGGGCAGGTAGCGCGACATGAGCGACAGAGCGCGGTCAGTCTGGCCGCGGTGGATCACGCCCAAGGCCGCTGCGGCCGTGAACTTGGTCCAATTAGATGCACGGCTCAACCACTCCAGGTTGGTGCGCAAAAAGTCGTCCACAGTGGTCCCGGCATGCAGGTAGGCGTTGGCGAAGCTAAGCGCCGAGTGGTACACCGAGTTCCGCGAGTCCAGCCGATCACGGCTGAGCTTAAGCAGGGCCAGGTCGGTGTGGTTGTTGCGGAATAGAAAGTCCAGGTGCAGGCGGATGGTGTGTTTACCCTGCAGAATGTCCTTGAGGTGGCCCGCCAGACCCTCGGGGGCCTTGGCCTCGGTGCGGTTGAGGTGATGTACCACACCGCTGAGGAATTCCTGAGTGGCGTTGGCCTCCAAATCGAAGGCCACCTGGAAGGTCGCCAGCAGGGCTTCATCTTGGCCACCCTGGGCCATGCGCACCAGCAGGTCAGCGCAGGACGCGGGCTCGTTGAGGCGCATCAGATATTGGCAGACGGCGTCATAGTCGGGCGCGGGCCGGGCGGTCTGGATGCGCAGCAGTAGGCGGAGCACCTGGTTCCGGAAGTCCATGTTCTGCAGGAGTGGGAAGCAGGCGTCCTGGACGTAGCGGTATAAATCCGAGCTGTCACCCTCGGTGAGGGCGCGCTCAAGGGTGTCCAGCCGCCGGGCCTCCAGGGCGATGCCCACCACCAGGGTGTAGTCCCGGGCTGCGAAGCAACGCTCGAACATGCGGTCGACCACGGCCACCAGGCGCGGGTCGACGGTCGGGGCGTCCGCAGCGGTGCGCTGATGAATGTACTTTTCAACGGCCGTGTTGGCGACGGTGCGGGCGTAGAGGCTGTCCTCTTTCTGATCAAAGAGGTCGCCGGCACCCAGGGCGAACTGGAGGGCTTCCTCGTACTCGCCCAGGTTGAAGTATATCTTGGACAGTAGTAGGCCGGCAAGTTGGCGGTATGGGAACTTGTCTTCCTCGAACAGGATTTCACTGGATTGGACGAAGGAGGAAAAGAAGGTGTGGAGCGGAAGACAGGTAAGTCGGCAGAGTCGGTGAGATAGACGGCTTTATGCTTTAACACGTAGAAGCCGGTACGCTTAGGAGAGGCTATGTGACTTACATTTGCGTGAGTGAGTCGGAGATCTCGGACCAGAACTGGTCGACTACACTGTTCAGCTTCGT
>JANBPT010000947.1:0-18308 GCA_027575765.1 Tieghemiomyces parasiticus
TCTTAGGTTTCATCTGAAACACTGTGATCTGAGACCTCCCGCTTAAAATTCTCAAAATAATTGGAGGCACCTGTACAGGATAAAGCCCATGCCCCAGGCTTGGACAACGGCATGCGGATGTTTGAACCATCCTCACCCTCCCAACTGGTTCAACCACGATAATGTACCATCACATCAAGCGGCAACCATCCGTGCCTACATTTCCGACACTAAAATTATACACCTTCCAGCCCCTCCCTACGGTTCTGGCCAAGTTCCCCTACGGCCTCTGGCTGTTCAAAGGCATTTAATAACGGCTGCGCGACAAGCAGCTTGTCATACTGGAGGTGGTCGTGGACGCCTGAGAATGAAGAATTTTACCAGGGTCTAGCCAAGTAATTTACCGTCCTGCTTTGGCATCTGAGTAGCAAGAGCTCACCGAGTGGTATAGTGATACGAATCGTATTAAATCAGCGTAATTTGGTTTTAGCCAGTCCCTAAGTTTATGGAGAACCTATATGATTCACAATTGCGACGATTGATGGTTCCCACCAGCTGATGGATTATTTGTTAGGCCAGCAAACGATGGACCGGTTGAAAAACACTGTCCTGTCAGTTTACTACTGAGGCCGAAACCCAGTTTTGATGTATGTGCTAGATTGTCGGCCGTTTGGCAGCCCACTCCTGGAGCATCTCGTCGCTGATATAGTCGTACCGCCACAGGAATCCGTCGTCCCCGGCGTAGAGGACGCTGCGGCAGTCGAGAGTGAATACGCAGGTCTTGACGGCTTTGACAGACCGCTTGTGCCGGAGTTCGGTCACGGTCTTGCCCGTCGTGAGGTCAAACACATACACGACACCCTGCGAGTTGCCCGCGCAGAGGTAGCGGCCGTCCAGACTGACGTCGAAACGGCACTTGTTTAACCCGTTGTTTTTGATACGGAGTTCTTGCAGGATCTGAGAAGCGGGGGTATCAGCGTAGGGGAGGGTGGTTGGGAATGTGGGTCGTTAATAAAGTGAGCTGGAGACCTCCTCGGTACCCAAGGGTGGTCAAGACATGCGTAGATTACGATCTCCACAAGCTGATTACCATGAGTGGACGAGCGTCCCTAATCTAGAAAAGCCACTTACGTTTCCCTCACGGTCCGCCACGACTAGCATCCCGCACCCGTTACTAAATACGAAGCCGTCTGCCAGCTGGCGGATGCAAATAATAGCCTCTGAAAGACCCTGGCGGTATTTAAGGATTTCACGGCCTTGGGTAACCTCCTGGGGTTCACTGGTAGCGTCCGGGTCGGGGAGGGTGACTTGGTCGCTATGGAATTCTTCGGGAAAATCCCAGAGCTGGACCTGTCCGCGCGATGTGCCGGCATAGAAAGCGTTTCCCGAGGGGAGAAAAGACTAGTTTGAGGAGATCAAGGAATGGGAAGGGAGAGGAGAGGAGGGAGGGAAGTGAGTAATCATAATGTGAGACGCTTCGGCCATGACTATATTGCCGAATCTGCCAGACAAGATATCTGGCCTCCTCTCATTTAGCTCGACACGGCCGACCAAGCCTCCTCCCCAAAGCCACTTACCACCGCATGGGTATTGGTTTTGAAAACACAGACACACCAGTTTACGCGCAAATCCCAGAGTCGTACAGTTCCGTCTTTGGACGCCGACAGCAGGTAATGGTCGTTATGCGGGTGAGTCTGAAGATCTGTAACGGCCCCAGTGTGACCCGTCAAACGGTGCAGTTCCCGCGAGTAGGCCAGGCTGAGGAGATGGATCGTACCGGTCTGGCCTGCAGCGGCCAACCAGGCGTCTTCAGGCTGACTGATCCAGCAGCAGGTCAAAAACTCCTCGGCTGCCGGTGCGGCCGCAGCAGTAGCACCGGCCTCGTCATCACCCGCCGCAGGCACCGGAGGGGCCAACCGGAAATTGGACATGATATCCAGGTGGTCGCCGCAGTGCTCATTATCGTAGACACTGGCCTGCGTATCGCCGACGGTGGCTAGGAGGTTACTCGTGTCGTCTTCGTCACGTTCGACGGCACCCTGGCGGTCAAAGGTCTTGTGGCGGTTGAGCCCCACGGGCGTGTCCGCATGGTGATGTTTGGCATTGAGGAAGAAGGCGATCTGCGAGATGGTCCGCCCGTGGTTCTCGCGTAGGATGCGGCGGAGACGAAGATTGCGGAAAACGTGATCGGGTGAGGTAGGTTCCTGAGCCTGCACCGGGCTGCCGGTGGTAGAGATGTCGGCGGGGACGATCGACAACCGGGCCGTTTCGCCCGCTAGGTTAGTGGAGGTGTCGTCCTCCGTCTTGACTCGCTTGGCTAGCCGCTGGTCGGCGTGGGAAGCATCGGGCGACTTTGCGACGGCGATGTCGGACATGGTCGAGTTGAATGTGCGAGGCGCTGCGTGCTGTTTACGAATGTGGGAAGGGACGGGGGGTGGCCTACAGAGGGTACAATAATGTGGTAAATGGGTAACGCATTGGTCAACAATCCCTCGCAACGTGGCAGTCTGGCTTCCGATAGCTTTCAGCCCAGTTCGCTGTAGTAACGTAAACAGAGCGATGGGTTGACTCCCCTTCGCCCAAGCCAGTAGTGTGGAGCAGCTGGCTCACTTCGGGAGGGGGAAATACATCATAATACCATAATCCCAAACAGTGGGAATATTCTGTCCATCTACTGTATTTTGCAGAGGTGTTCGCATAGCAGCAGATTTATTTTTGTGCCTGCTGAGATTAGAATTTTGGGCTACCCACTCGCCAACTGTGTGTCTTGGGTGACACGTTGTTTGTACTGGCTGTGGCCAGCCAGTATATGTCATCGCATTTTGCGCCAGAACTAGTGGATCCTGCGTTGCGCCTGTTGCTGTTGATGTCGCCAAGTCCTCGAGCTGCACCGACAGTGCCAAGGTAGACGCTACTTGCCATACCAGTCCAGGTCAATGTCATTGATGGCTGGGCTAAAAACTGATCGGGGATATTATTGACCACCATTGATGATTATTGTGGTCGGAATAATCGCCAGCTTATGACCGCGGCCTTAACAGCGATCTCTCACCTGGATTCGGAACGATAATGATAGGCCAAGTCCAGCGAAGTCACCTGCACCGCTCGATGTATTATCCTACGATGAGTTTTTCTTGGGATATCTGGCTTCAGTGTCCTCTCATCTCCTTCAGGCTGTGTTTTTCCCTGCTGCTTTTCTTATGATGTATTCATCACTGCTGCCACTTCACATCCACTGTTGGAAGTCAAGGCCGGAATGGATATATAGTATCTGTTCACCGGCCGCCTCAATAAACGAGAGACTGCCATACAACCCTTTACTCTTATATCGTATTCTCAACCCCCAATGTATTTACTACTCAACAATCCTCTTGAGCCTCCGGGCCAACATCAAGGTTCCGGAGTGGTCCCAGTGTACCAAGTCCCAGGATTATGGTGGTGGTGGTAGTCTGGCACCTGCCAAGGCTGCAAAGCGTAAGGCCACTACTACTGCTGACAAGAAGCCAGGGGTGAAGTGCCAGCACAAAGGCTGTTCCCCGCCAGGTTCACAAAGAACTCTCCGGCCCTGTTATTGCGGGGCTAAGTTGTAACCAAAGTAAGCTACTTAGGCCACTCTCCATGTGATGTAATGGAGGGGAGGCACCCTAAAGATGGGCCAGCTGGGCAGACAAGCCTCATCTAAGAAACGGATGGAATAATCACAGCCTGCTGTAAGACAACGTACTGATAGGCTCGACTTCTTACCATACTGCTAATAGTTCCCACTTTGCTATATGTTCATCGACGCAAACGCACACACAAACAGCTCAGCTCATTAAACACAAAAATTGCTTCCATCGAAACGCAATTTCACGGGACACGCGCCGCAAATACTACACACCGGTGGCGTGCTATCCATCATCGCAAGGCGCAAACTCGTTTGCAAATAAAAGTACAAAATGTGCACCATTGAGCAACTGCTTGCAATAATGTTTAATAAGGTCGGATGGTCAGTACATAGCATTCCCTACACTCACCCTCGTGGCAACTATTCGGAACACCGCCGGCCTCCTCTCCCCAGCACATTAAGGGCCAATTAAACCATTACCTACCACCTAGGAGGTCAGTGCAGGTTCGATCTGGCCGGTACAGTCGCCAAAGCCCACGCGGTACCCGTCACCCTGGCAGAATCCCGTCAGGCGTACGGAATCCCCGTCCTCGATGAACTTGCGCTTGATCTCACCACCGAGGCTGATTTCCTTCTGCCCGGACCAACTCAGCTCCAGGAGCGACCCGTAGCTGTCCTCGGTGGGGCCACTGAGGGTACCGGTACCGCAGAGATCGCCGGGATTGAGATTACAGCCATTGACGGTGTGGTGGGCGAGCTGCTGGGCAAAGCTCCAGTACATGTACTTGAGGTTGGAACGGGCGATGGTTGTATAGTCGGTCTGATCGCAGGTTTTCATTTGCACCTCGAGTTGGACGTCGTAGTTGCCGTCACCCGGGGTACGGAGGTACGGCAGGGGTGTTGGGTCCTGGGTGGGCAGAGGTACGGAGAACGGCTCGAGAGCGTCCAGTGTCACCACCCAGGGCGAGACGGTGGTTCCGAAACTCTTGCCCAGGAAGGGACCGAGCGGGACGTACTCCCAACTTTGGATATCGCGAGCGCTCCAGTCGTTCATGAGAACCACGCCAAAGATGTGGTCACGGGCCCGATCGATCGACACGGGTTCACCAAGCGAGTTGCCCGGGCCGACCAAGAAGGCCATCTCGAGTTCAAAGTCTAGACGGCGGGAGGCACTAAACTCGGGGGGCGAGTCCTTGGCCGGCAGACGCTGGCCGCGAGGCCGACGCAGTGGGGTTCCGGACACCACAACGCTGGAGGCGCGGCCGTGGTAACCCACGGGGAGGTGCAGCCAGTTGGGCATCAGGGCGTTGTCCTTGCCCCGGAACATGATACCGACGTTGGTGGCGTGCTCACGGGAGGCGTAGAAATCGGTATAGTCACCGATCCGAGCAGGAATATGTAGGCGGACCTTGGCTTGCGGAACCAGAGCACGGGCACGGAGGTCAGCATCGTCGCGGAGCAAGCGGGCGTCGTCACCGGTTGGCTCGGCAGCCAGGAGACGCTGCACGAAGGACCGGGTGGCCTGCCACGCTGGACGGCCTAAGCTCATGTAGTCATTGAGGGCCGGCTGGGTGAACACCTGGGCAGCGCGGCCTTGCAGTTCCGGGACGTGCTGGTCAAAGAGGCCGGCCAGGGCGGCGAGATCTAGGACCTGATCACCGATGGCGACCCCCACGTGCGGGTTAGGGCAGTCAGCGGTTGAGAAGATACCGTAGGGCAGGTTTTGGAGGGGAAAGTGAGACTCGGGGGCAACGGGCACGAATGAAGCCTGGACCATGGTCACGTTGTGGAGAGGATGGGGCGGGATGGAGGGCGAGGTGGTGGTGGTGGTAGGGTAGGGCGAATGGATGGGTGCAGAATGCGGAGCGACAGAGGGTCGGGCGGTTGTAAGTGTATGAGGCCGTGGATGCTTTGGCGAAGGGGAAGGGGCAGCGGGCGCGGCCCATGAAATATCGAAAGTCACAAAGCTGGTCGGGAGGGGCCAGTCGCCCAGCGAAGGGCCCCACGTCGTCGAGAGGTATGGGGTCGGTGGGGGTGGGAGTGGGGAGTGGGGATGGACACACAGTAGGTAGGAAACGATGCGTACAGTCCGCGTGAGAAGGAATAGCCGTATTAAGCAATTGGTTGATCCAGCGGTCCACCGCTCCAAGCCGGTCAGCTGGGGTTCAGTGACTGTTTTTCCGCAGAAGTAGCAGCGGTGAAGATAGGGGATGGGGGGGGATCTACCTACCGCAGGCGGGCACCGTTCGTTGAAACCTTCCGTTTTTCCACACCCGTCCAATCGCCTGCCAGCGGACAAGGCCACCACCGGCACCACAGTCCTGGCTGCCAGGATGAGGACTGCGAGGATGGTAGCACAACTACAGCCTCCCCACCAACCTAAACGAGTGAGCCGATGTATAACTAATGGCTGCCAGGGCGGTAAAAGCCAAGGATTGCTGCGCCGCTGCCTATTATGCATCAGAACCTTTATCCGTCTATTTCAATAAGATACCGGCAATACTTCCCAAGTAATATGGACTTTTAATTTGTCAACTAGAGCAGTACTACTATATAAACCCTGATCATTTACTCTCTATCCCATGACGGCCACGGGCTGCTGGACCTGCTGGAACGGGTGGCTGTACATCACGTATGATGCCATTGTGGAGGGCACCCAGTCACTGTTCCAGGCTGGACGGAGCTTGGCTATTCCGATCGGGTTTGGTTTGGTCACTGGGATGGGTGGGGCTGATGTGCTACGAGGACCTGCTTTGGCGATATACTCGTAGTAATCCGGGAGGGACGGGTGGGGTGGCTGATAGGCCGGGAGGGAGTGCACGGATGAGGCCGTGGATGAATCGGTCAGGATGGACGACCATGATGAGCCACTTCCCACGCGGGCACGGGTCTTGACACGGAGAGGCTTGGACGGCACAGTGACCTGGGCAGTACTGGGGCGGGGCGGCGAGGTGGGGTCAGAGTGAACCGGGAGGGCCGGCGGCAAGTAGGCGGGCGACGGGAGTGCGGGTAGGGGCTTCGTGGCAGCATAGCTCAGGTCGACTGGTGCGGACGGTTGCGACTGGGCCAACTTGGGCAGCGGCGTGCGGGTAGTGGGGTTAGCGGACCGGAGGGGAGTGGTAGAGGGGTGGCTGGACCCACCGGGGGCCTTCGATATATAGGTTGGTTTGGACGTTAGGGGCTTGGTCTCCGGTATCGGGGCCACCTTGTTGGGCCGCGGGCGGTGGAACACCTTGCTGAGCGAGAGCTTGGGCCGGTCGGCCTTCACTTTTTCGGCCAGTTTATGGGGCATTTGTTTTACGGTGTCCACGGCCGAGCGCAACCACCGGGGCTTGAGGCTAGCGTCAGAATTGCTGCCACCCTTGCGAGGTTTACCGAATCCGGTCACGTAGTCTTCAATCGGGATGTAGTCTTCGTTTGCAGATGTCCTGAACTCGCCGGAGTAGGAAATTTCCACCATGTCAACGGGAGCGGTGGTGGGGGATACACCGCGGGCCGAGGCGATCTGGGCCGAGCCGACGCATACCAGGCCGACCAAAAACCATCTAAATGATGACAGCATGTTATATATGGTAAGAGATAATCAAGACAATTGGAACAGTAACAGGAAAGAGAGGGTATGTAAAATATGCAGGCTTAAAACATGACGTCGCAGACGTGTATGGAGGACATGAAAGAAGGTCGTTAGACCGAGTGGCGACTTGAAGCCGGGATTAAGGAGTTACAATGGTAAATCTAAGAGAACGATAAAAAACAACCGACGAGGAGCGGCTACGCCAGTTTATATGGTAACAGAATACACAGGCGGAGGGAGGGACGAAAGCCGGTGGCTGGGGTGAACGACGGCAGGGAGAAACGAAGCGAATGGGAAGCACTCTCGGTCCTTACCTGTGTAGCCTTACGGTAGCACTACTTCCAACCGCGTCCCTCTCTAACCCGGCCAGCCATTTTCATCACGGAAATCTGAGGGTCTGCAGGTAGGGCGGAGCGGGGAGCGCCGACGCAGCAGCCCCCGCGATTCCACTCGACAACCATGCTTCCCCCAAACGAACGGAATAAGAATAGGTTAAAGCTTTTGACAACGGCACCGGCCTACGGTTACGCACAGCCAGCTTGGTGTGCTACAACCGGCCCTTGGTACCACGCTTGGGGTCGGTACCGTTGATGGCCGCTAGTTGACGCTACAGCAGACGATTGGCTGCCAATACCCGTGGTTGACCTACCGGCGGCGGCGATGGCAGTCGATATTGATCAAGGACGGCGGAGCTGCACTGTCCTAGTGGTTGAAAGTGTCAAGGAAGAAGCCGAGGTCGCAGAAAGGCGGTTCCTTCTGGCGTGCTGTCCAGCTGGTAGCCCCTATGGCTATGCGACTGCATGTTATTCGCAGAGTCGTCGATGAGAGCGGATCACAGGTGTTGCTAATTAGGCCGGTGACGGGTTTAGTTTAGCTACCGTGTTTTCGACGATGGCAGCAAGAGAGCGAAATATTACTAGCAGGAAGTACGGCTCGGGGGATTGAATAGAAGCGGCAAGGAGTGACGGGGTGCAGTGGGTCCATCACCGTCGAGCTCGTCCCGCCTGTACGACGACAACCTATCGTACGGCGTATGGACGACAGGAGATAGTCTTGATGTCGATGGGTACACAACGAGGACCTTCGCAGAATAATAGCACAGGTTGGGAATACTTCATGGCGGTGCATACGGGCGCCATGACTATCTGGCATGACCCGAGTTATTTCGGACGCTCCACCTGCTAACCATTAACTAGCGACAGCCTCGGTCGTCGCACGCGTGGCAGCTGGTTGACATCGCCAACATATGGCCCCCACTTGGCAATTAACGGTCCAATCCCACAAGTAAAGAGATTGCCCATTGTCCCATGGGATATAAGCCAATTCTCAGCAGTCCTAGGTTATACCTGTGTTGATGGCAAAGAAAGAGGAGAGCTAGTTAGCACTCCCCTGGGTAAGGACGGAACCTACCTGGCGCATCATGCGCTTACGATACACAAGTATTTGGCAACCCCCTTTTTTTTGGGTAACTTCATGTCCACAGACTATTCAAGCCAACAGATCTACCCGTACGCCACACCAATCAGTCGATTACATACCACAAAAGCTATTCCGAACAGGCCAGTTGTCTTTGTCAGGTCCCGCAGACGTCTGTAAAGTATCGCTTGAGATCAACGGTCTTGTCAGTATAAGAGGCAAATCACCAAGATATGAAGGGGGCAGATTTCTGCAGGCCACGCTAGGCGTGCTCCCTCCTGGCGGCCAGTGACTTGCTTGGGGCGGCCGAGGTCAAGCCCCAAGACTGCATGTATGCGCCATGCCGTTCCCTTCACAGAGTTGGCTGGCAGTCAGCCTCGCTGTAAAACAATTGTGCCCTACATGGGCCACGGCGTCACCACCCCCCCTCATCTTCCGTGCTGGGCAGCGTTCTATACATATTCTGTGACAGGCCGGTTCCACATGTGCTTGTTACTAGTCAGTCTCACTACCGTCGAACGCTTTGCGTACCAATACTTCTGCTCCCGTCTACCGGCATTGGCAAATACCGCCAGAGGCGACTCTGCCCGCCCGCTGTCCTTGGCCAAGCTCAGCGCGCTATCCGGCTGTGCGGTCGTGGCTTGGTAAGTCGCGTCATCCCCATGTCCTCTGCCTCTCCCGCCCAGCCAGATTGACTGCCGTCCCAGTCAGGCTTAAGGCCGTCCCGCCCCCAAAGCGCGACCTCTGAAGCCACGCGGCCCGTTCTATTTGGCCGTCACCAGTCTCCCTGCTAACTCTGTCCGGCTCACTTGTGAGATTATCCACTCCGCCTCCACATCCCATTCGCCCGAGGTACATTGTGTGCTCCCCCCATTCGTGCGCGTTTCGCAGTCTAAATGAGCTTCTACCCCGGTTCCCGGCCCTCGCCTTTAACACAGACGCCGGTGCTTAGTGGGCTATCAGCCCTGCAACCCGTACTCGGCCACGGCCGGACCTCGTCCGCCACGGCCAACTTCACTCTATTTCCAGCTCCATGCCGTGGCAGCTGCTTCCCCCTCGCATACCTCTTCACCGCTGTTACTGTGGATTGTTGCCATCAGTATTTCCATAGCCCCGCCGCCCTTCGCCGGCTTTCCCTGTCACCGCCATTCTCTTAATTGGCGGGTTGCCGCAAATAGTCTGCAGGGACAATTTGCCACCCTCTCGTTGCCGCTAATCATATTTCCACCAGACCCACGCCACCGCACCCGTCCCGTCGCTTTCGCATGTCACTCCAGGGCGCGCACCTCTCCCCCTCTTTTCTCCCTCCGACACTCCTCTGGCCCGTTATCGCCTAGCCTACGACCTATCACCAACGGACTGTACCACGGCTTTTCCGTGCCGTACGCCCTATGGTGCCTACCCTTTCAACCTCCCAAGGGTCTCATTCTACCATTTGTCTTCACTACTATTGATCAGTCCCTCTTTTATTCGCCCTCAAGCCATTTCTGCCTACCGCCGATTCCTGTTACGATTTTTTCCCCTTATAATATATAGGTCCATTTCGCGTCAGGATTCCGCCTCGGAGCTCGTTTCTCGAGCCTAGTTTTCGTTTCTTTCCTCCGTGTTCCTTGCTCGCGGCCAACCCTCGGCTTCACACCTTTTTTCCAGCTAGAACTGCCCTCCGCACGCGCATTAGTCGACCAGCACGGGTCCAGCCGGCGGGTTCCTTACCCAGTACTGTCTCCTTACGCGCCGTACCGCGCCATTTTCCCATTCCCGTTCGCCATGCAGGCCCGGGACGACACCGGCGACCCCCGGGAACGCAGGCCTCTTGGGGTCGGCCGCAACAAGCGCAAGAAAGTCAACAAAGGTAAGCCCCGGATGACAAGTGACGTACAAAGAAACAGGGCCGGTCAGCCGTACAGGAGAGAGAGGGCGATACCGGGCACATTGTTGCGGCCGTGTCCGGTGCTCGGGGTTTTCAAAATAGCCCCACTACATGGTGACATTGACTACCCCGCGTGCCACGTTTAGAATCCTACCTCCACTTCTAATTAACCTGCATCTTGATCCCACATGTCACCCCCTTCTCATACCAGCCTGTGTTTACTGTCGCCGCTCACACATGACCTGCGACTTGGGTAAGTAAGCGCCTACTCGGCAGGGCTAAACCTGCACGCTCTATGGCTCCTGTGCTGTCACCCTCTCTTTGGAAACTCGCTATGTAGAGTGGGAGGGGGGGACGAGGTGCACTGACTTTGGTCATTATTCTCTCCCTCCCTCCCAGCTTCTGGTACACTTCCTCAAGGACAACTGGTCGATGTCGATCCGCCGACGTTACTTTGATTGTTTACTCACGCTGTCACCTATACACCCACACTACCATTCGCACTCCACCACCCTCCGTGGAAAATCCTTCCTCCCCCAATCCCGCCGTTCCCTAACCCCGTTATGGTTTCCAACTATTTTATCGTTTCCCCCCCCCCCACGAAACTGTTGCGTTGGTCCGTGCATCCCCGGCCCATCCTCCCTCCGCTTCATCTGCGTGTAGGCCGCCCCTGCCAGCGCTGCGTCAAACGTAATATCGGGGACCGCTGCCACGACGAGCCGTCACGGCCCCACCCCACCCCTGCCAAGCCACGGCCTATGGCATCTTCATTAGGTAGGAAAGCGAGCACGTTACCCCTCCCCTCTAGCTATTTTCACAGGTCTTGTTTACGTGGTCGGAAAACAGCGCATTATCCTACGCCACATGCTATCTAATAACCCCCCCCATGTCTTCTATTTTTGACCCACTACCCCCTCTCCTTGATAGCTCACATCTCTCATGACACGGCCCCGCCCTCCGCTTCGCCGAGTGCCAACACGTCGAGCCAGAGCCCCAACCCCATGCATAACTATCTACAGGCCCTTATGGGGTTCCCCCTCACAGGATTGACCTTTGCCAGCCAGCAGGTCGGGGACGAATACTCGGTGTTCAGCAACATACTACAGAATCTGGACGGCAACAGCACAGTCTGTCCAATTGGCAGTAGTGCTGGCCCCCTGCCCAATTTTAACGCGCCCAGCGGCCCTTACCCTCCCGCGATGCCCTATCCCAATGCGAACAACGGCAGCACGGCCACCACCGCCACTCCTGTCAGTCTTCAGTCCCATGCCCCACCTTCGGCGGCCATGTCGGTGGGTCTGATCTCGACCGCCCCAGCTGTCCCCTTGCCTCCGTCGTCGATCCTTTCATCACAGCCAATTATCGCGAACGGCACGGGACCAGCATTCTCGGCTCCACAGCCTACCATTGTCCCCCTTGCCGGATCTTACCCGACCAACGCCACTGAAAAATTCTTCCACATCGCGGCCGACCCATCCGACACGACGTCGGAGGGCCGGCTCCGCCAGGTAATCAACGCCAAATATGAGGCCGGGATGCTCACGCCCTACAACTACGTGAAGGGCTATTCACGACTTCAGTCCTATATGGAGAAGTCCATGTCACCGCTGGGCCAGGCACGGATCCTGAGCGTTCTGAGCTTCTTTCGGCCGACATTTCGCAATATCGCACAGTCGCTCAAGGATTTTGATCTGGTGGTGGTTGAGGAAATGTTTGAGCGGTATCTCCTCGAGTACGACCGCATGTTCAGTGCCATCGGGATCCCGGCGTGCCTATGGCGCCGGACAGGCGAGATCTACAAGGCCAACAAGGAATTTGCCAACCTCATCAAAGTCCCGCTCAGTGAGCTGAAGGAAGGCCGGTTGTCTATCTACGAACTCATGATGGAAGAGTCGGCCGTCAACTACTGGGAAAAGTACGGCAACATCGCGTTCGACGCGTCCCAAAAGGCCGTGCTGACCTCGTGTATCCTTCAGCAGCCCACCGATCTGAACGATGGGCTGGTCAACAGCGACTGTGGTGGAAACTCGTCGTTTCCACCCCCACAGGCATCTCCAGCCACTGCCACGACGACACCGACGGCCGGCGGGCAATCATACCGGCAGTCGCCCGTTGCCAACGGTTGTCAGCCCCACCATACGTACGGAAGTAACGCGAGTACCCCGCACACCGGTACCCTCCAACCTTCCCCATCCCTCACTATCCCGCGGACACCCCCACCACAGTCCGCCGGTGGCGGTAATAGGTCAGGTTCAAGGCACTTCCAACCAATCCCATGCTGTTTCTCCTTCACCATCCGTCGTGACAAGTATAACATTCCACTGGTCATCGTGGGGAACTTTTTGCCCGTGCGGCCGATGTGAGAGGAGTCCCCGAGTCTTTTCTAACCTTTTTGATTATTCATCTTCTTTTTCTTCTTCTATTTTCCATCCGCATCGTCCCATTTGAGTATGTGTAAATACACCCGCCTCGCTAGAAGCCCAGCCCGCATTTAATTTTTCAGCTCGTTGTACTTGGCAAGGCAAGGCATGCCTCCTCCCCATAATGATTCGGTGGCGTATATTATAAGCCTGCTGGTTAGGTCCGACCAGCCTACACGTTATACCATGTCAAGAGTCCCCCCTTTTTATTATTAATAGCTCAGCGTGTCCAATTATTGGGTCTCAGGGAGGTGTAAAAACAAGTGACGGACCTGGGCCCAGACGCGATCGACAAGGAACTGGTTTTCGTCGTCGGTATGCAAAAAGCTTAGCATGGCCAGCATCTGGAAGATCCGCGGTATGTACTGGTTGACCTTAAGGAGGGCGTCGCCATCGGTTGCCATGGCGCGGGCCAGGGCGGTTTCGATGCGGTGGTAGATGGGCACGACGACCAGGTTACGGAGGCAGAGCAATATATCCTGGCGGACGCTAAAATTTTGGTATTGTGGGTGCGGACCGACTGCCGCCGCGGTGGTTGGCACGATGGTGGCCGAAATGGACGAGTTTCCTCCCCCTCCACCGGTCCCCGCCGCGGTGCCGGATTTGACGGACGAGGACGAGTTTGCCCGGACCCGACTGGGTCGCGCGGTGACAGTGGACACCTCGACGGTATGGAGGGGCAAAAACACACCTTCGAGGCGAGGCAGGGTCATCCGAGCGAAGGCATGCCACACCTCACCAAGCCGCTGGATGAGTCGTTCGTCCGGGGCGCTCTGCAGTTTGGCCAGGAGGGTGAGACAGCCCGTAGTGAGGAGTTCGCGGATATCGTGGATGAGCGCGTGGGCGTTCTTACAGGTTTGCATGCACGCCCGGACCAACTGACCCAGTTCTTCGATCCGCCGCGGGGGCTCGTCGCCGTTAAACAGCGGGAGAAGATTGGCACGTAGAATGGTCCAGGGGTCGTCCGAGGGGCCCGTACCACTATTGCTACCACTACTCCCACCCACTCCACTACCAGCCGCCAGGCCGGATCCACTGCCACCACTCGTCCCCAAGCCGCCGCCGCCGCTGCTGCTCTTACCGTCCCCAGAGGTTCCGCCAAGAAACGCGCTGGGGAGACCGGACGTTGGACCGGCCAGGTCGCGGCTGATCCCCTTCATGTCCAGCGAGACCACGGACCGGCTACTCAGCGGCGAGCTGGAGTGCATACGCGGAGTGTAAGGCGTGAAGGGGCTGGCGGGCGGATTGACCGAATGTGGCGACCCGGCAAACGCGAGGTTGAGCGAGGGAGTCGACATGTTTCCTAGGGATCCGGCGGACTGCATCGACCCACCGTAAGGGCCCACATTAGTGACGTAGTGCGGTGACGGATAGTGGGGTTCACTGGTAGGACCGGGTGACTTGATGCTCTGGCGGTAGATTGTGTGCGAACCGACCGAGCTTGTGCTCGGGTGCGGGGAGTGGAACGAAGCGTGGAGCGGGTGTTGATGGTGAGAAGAAGCAGTGTGATGGTGGTGGTGGCTCAACGGGTGCGGTTGCGGCCCGTGGCTGGTCACGGAGCGTTGGTAGTGCGGTCGCACTGATGTCCGGTGGCTACCCGGAATGGGGGCTCGGTGGTTGGTCAAGGTGATAAGGGATCCTGGGGAGTGGGACGGGCCAATGCCGGGCGTCGGAGGGGCCACTCCAGCGCTGTGGCCGTAGGTAGGCGTCTGGTGCGACTGAGAATGGTGGTGCTGGTGATGGCTATTCGGGGGGTGTTGGTGCAGGTGGGGTCCGCCGTGGCCGGTAAAACTCATAGAGCGCATGTACGCGCCGGCCTGGAGGTTGGGTGGTGGCGGCGCCGGGGGCCCTGGGAATGGGTAGCCCGCCAGGGTCGGCGTGCTTGGGCGCTGAGGCCGACCGTGGGCGCTCGGACCACTGCGTGGTGAGGTCTTGCCGCTGGCAGCGCCTGGCGATGGTGACCCCGTCACTGTCGGATGGGCAGAGTAACTTTTGACCATGGTGGGGCCTACTGTGCTGCCGCTACCCGGAGTCGGTCCAGGGCTGGGCGTGACAGCCCCGGCCGAGATGGCAGAGACTGCTGGGCCGCCCGCCGGTCCTCCTAGCCCTCGGCCGGGGCTTGTAGGTGTCTTGGCGCGGGGCCGGGGCTTGTACCTGGCATCCATGCCTGGGAAGATGCACGAATGTGATAAGCGGGGTCCGCTACGATTTTCGGATGTTACTGATGGGCTGCTCTAGTGCGCTAGACTTCGGGAGGTGAAATGCGGTGTCCTAGATAGGGCAATGGGGTGGGTGTACCTGTACATGGGAGGGGCTTGTCTAACGTGAATTCCTTTGCGAAGTACTGATGGGATGTAGGTAGATGGAGGTAGATGGAGCGGAATGTATACTTTAGACGTAGAATGGAGGTGGTGCCCAGACAACGGCAGCAGTGGCTTGATAACCTCCCCAGATGTGACCAACGAAACGGGCAGGGCGACGGTCAAAACGCTGGAGGAGTATTATGCTGCTAGAGCACTCTGCCCTTTGGCAAGCAATGGTGGATAGAGGATTCCCGTCTAATACAGGTGTCATCACTATGTTGAGGTAGCTGTTATCAAAGCAATGGCCAACGGTCTGTTCTGCACTGTACAATCCTTTGATAATTGTAGCATAAGAAGGTTGAAGTACACTTGATTGGCATCTGATGAGTGTATGATGGCCGAGCAGATTCGGCAGGTTACCAAAAGTACCTGTTAATCATCACAATTTCAGTATTGGTGGCTGAGGCCAGTGGAGGGAGGTGGCTTGTAAATCTGAGTTCAGATTTCATAACAATTATGAAAGATGTCAAGCAGGTTATTGCCAACCTTGGCAAAGTCTAATGGAATTAAACTGCGAGATGTACAGGCTGATGGCGTCGCTAACCAGCGACGGTATCGGTGACTTAATGGTTAACTAGCTCGCATAACATTAAGTTCCTGTGCAGCACGGTCCACATGGTGGCAGTGTAGCGGGATATGTGGGCTAAGGGAGGAAGGGGGGAGAATGGTGTAAAGACCGAAAGAGGTGTCAATTGGTGAGTAGGCTGGGGTGTATAGGTGGCGTTATATAGCTACAAATATTCGAATTAAAATAATGTTTATTGAATAGAGCTGCCAGTACTCTGTACCACTCGGCGAGCCCTTTCTATCCAGCTACCATAGCAGGCCCTTAAGTCATATGGCTGGTGTTTAGCTAGCTCCAATTGCCAGGCGTCCACGACCGCCTCCACCGTGGTAAGCTTCTTACCCCTCAGCCGCTGTTTGAAAATCCTGAACAGCCAGAAGTTGCAGGGGGCAAGATCAGGACTGTAAGGAGGGGCTGGCAGAGGTTTGAGTTTAGAGGTGGAAATGTAGGTCGGAGTAGCTACATTATCATGGTGAAGCGGCAGGGGGGTAATGGTCCAGACTTCCACGTGCCTCCACCCAGGCCTGGACCATGGACTCCAGCCAGTACTTTATGTAGGGTCCAGCGGAGACCTTGACACCAGGGGGGGCTTGACACTTAGGTGCAATAGGCCATACCTGATGAAAAAAACAATGGTCAGCATTATCTTGGGTGTGGTATGGCCTTGGTGGGTCTCAGTTGGGACCGGGTCACCTCTAGGGCACCACCTCCGGCAACTAGAGCCAGCAGGGTGATCACAAAGGTATTGTGTTAGGCGGAGCTTTTAATGAAGACTAGCTGCCTAAGAATAAGGGCCAACAAGGCCATACGGTTGCAAGTAGAGGGCACGGGACACCGTGAAGACAAGTGAAGGTAGAGATAAAGAAAACAGTGGAATACAAGAGAGAGAGAGAGAGAGATCAGGGTCTGCTGCCGGGCCTCTCTTCCTAAGTCCCCATAGGGGCGTTGTAATCAATCAAGGCTCGGTGGGCTGGGTGACTGGTGAGTCACAATGGTTGGGAATAAGGGGGTGACTGTAGGGATTGATCCGTTAGGGCCTCCTCCCAGGTCCCGCTGCAACAGTATACCCAAGTCTCATCACCTGTGATGATGGAGTCCAGCAGGTAGTTGCTGGCCCCATTTAACTCCTCCAGGAACTCAGTGACAAAACGTACCTGCTGGCGGTGCTGATCATTAGCGAGGTTGCGGGAGCTTCAGCAACTGAAATAGCTACACAGCCTCAGGTCCCTGCATAGGACTCTGTGCGTGGTACTAGGGGAAGTGCAGCAGGCATGGCCTAGTTGCTCAGCAGTCAGTTGAGGGTTGTCCTCCAACAGGTCCAGAAGTATGGCCCCGTAAAGTTTACCAAGGTCATCTGACGGGTAGCCAGACCGGGGCTCAACTTTAAGGGAGCAGTGACCTGTGCGAAAGCGAGCTAGCCACCTGTTAACAGTGGTGCAGGAAGGGACAGCCAAGCCCAGTGTAATAATCAGTTGGGCTAGAGTGTAGTTTGCCATGCAACCGTCACAGTGATAATTAATGAAGAGGACCTGTTCATTGTGCCTGGTAAATTTGGGTGGGGTGGATGGATGGAGATATAGAAGTTGACGTGATGAAGAGACAAAAATACAAGTTGTGGAGTGAGAAATGGCCCAATCCTGGAATGGGTTATACCATTCGATTCCTCACCTAAGGCACCACTAGGTTTTGGTCCACAGAGTAATTGCCTGGAGCCTCAACCGCCGATGTCTCAGTATATGCACCACCTATACTTGTTTCACGCGTTGGGCGTAATTAGAGATTTCAGCCATTCTCACTGTAGATAAATCCATGAAGTATACAGGGTGAATAAGCGACGATATACGCAAACTAACTATAGTACCATTGTGGTAGGAGTAATCTACAAATAGAAATATAAAGCGGTTAAGCTCCGACTGGTGGTGCGGAATATGGATTCGGTGATGACTGACATTGATTAAATAGCGATCAGTAGGTCTTTTATGCATGAATAACAATGGCCGGTATCATTCGTAGTAATTTTTTAGCCTAGGCTAGGACGACAGGCCGCAGCGGGGCCAGGTACAATCAGGAAATAGAGAGACAACTAGGTAGCCGTTAGATTAGGAATAATGGAATAAAGAAGGCAAGACCCTAAATGGATAAGAGGCGACGGCGCCTCGGATTGAAGGCAATGGAAGGGTTGGGCTATCGTGGGGATAAGATGATAGAACTTCCATTAATCAGTTGCTATAGGGTACAGCCATCAAGCTTGGGTGGCACCGCCTGAGATGGTAAAGCAGCCGGTTGGCTTCACTTTGTATATGGTTCAGGGGGTGGGGTTTCAGGCTACAAATACCATTCCTCACTTCAAAGCTTACCTTACCATCTCTTCATCATGCCAACTCTAGCTGTCTCATCCCCTGTATCGCCCAAATTTACCCACCTTGTTGCGTGGGTTATCGTGTATCTTGATATTTATTTAGAAGTGCAAGGCAGAGTATATTTTATGCGAGCCGACTACCCCTAGTCGTGCCA
>JANBPT010000948.1:0-18285 GCA_027575765.1 Tieghemiomyces parasiticus
CCGTTGTAGGGATAGTGGCTGTGTGGGATGGTGCTTTCTTGCTAGGCTGACGGTCGGACGTCTTGTACATGATAAAAGGACTTGGAATTATCTGAGTTTTGCATCAGCCTGTGGGCAGTGTAAAGATAGAGATAAGGCGGCGGCCAATGAAGGCCGTCATAAAAGTAAGGAATAATGTACCATTCAAGTGGTTGGCTAGATTGTTGCTAGAGCTACGGAACGCAGCAAAGGTAACGAAGATTGACCAATGCCAGGGCAATCATTAGATGGCCTGGTCAAGTGGACATTGTGAGTAAGAAAATATTTTATAAATGTCCGCAATAACCCTTCTCTGCCCAAAATTGGCTAGTTAAGTGATCTAAAGTCTTGCTAAATAGCAACGGGCATCGTGGCAATATCGTCTTCTAATTTTAATTGTGACGAAGGTTTGCCAACCTTTCGTGTATAGAAGTTAAGGGGTGTCCGCCAAGGTCCGATCTGGTGAGGGCTTGGCTCGATCCTTGGGTTGCCGATTTATATTACCACAGGGATAATCCCCTGTAATGTTGATTGCTACGTTGGGCGATGAAATTGTGAAGCCGAGAGCAGCTTCTAACTTTGAGGAGGTGTATTAGGCCGCGCCTATTGCTCCGATAGCAGGAAAGCATAAGAAAGGACCGGGTAGCCTCTGGGAGAGGTCCCGAAGTGACGGAGGCCTAGCCAGGTGCTCTGTCAATAGTTTAGTAGATCCCTATAACGTAGTAGTAAAAAAGCCGGGCCCGAGTATACAACACAGGGCCCGGCAGCCTTGTCCGATCATTTCGTCCCATAGTGCCACCCGTTGGCTTTAGCTATTAAGTAAATTCTAGTACTATTATTCCGCTAAGCTCGTTTAGTGAATACGCGTTATAGACTTTATTCATTTGGTAGTTCCATTAATAAATATCCGATTTTCCTCCGCGTTGCAGATTCGGGACCCTCGGTCCCGACTGCATATTTCTGGATCTCCTAAGCCGCGTTAGGGTATCTTTTTGGAAGCGAGACCGATTGTCATATCACGGTCCGCTTCAAAAAATGGACAGTACCCTTTCTAGGCGAGCTTCGATCAATCATGGAATACGACCGATTCTTGATTCTCAAGCAGGTCGTTGATGTCATTGTGTGGCGGGGTGGGTCCCACGGCTATTATACCTAATGAATTACTTGGTAGTGGAGCGATATAACTGAGGGGGAAAAAGCTTAGCTGACGATTGTGTTTCCTACAGTACTTTAAATGGTATCAACGGTAATGCGTTTAAGCATGATGGCGAGCAGACTACTGGTGCCATTTTGAAAATGATTATAGGGTTGCGCATTAGTTTCTTAACGATATCCTTTTAGGGTTCATTGCCCCCACCCATCCTGCCCAGCATCACTTCGAACTCTTAATACTCTTTCTACACGAGTGGTTTAGCTGGTAACCTTTTATTAAGCCGATTATCTGCCATCCTTATCGTTGTCGTATTATTATTCTTCCAGGTAACCAAGATTTACTGGTAGTCACATTACAAACCACGCACACCACAGTTGCTTTATTGGTGAATTCATATAGACTGTTTGGGCTTAAACTTTTGAACGAGTCCTTTTTACTAGAAAAAAATAGCTTGCCGTTGGGCTAGGCCAAGCTAATCTGGCCACAACCACACTCTTCAATCGCCATGCCCAAATGTCTTGGTAGTCCCCCCTCACCGGTGGTATTTTACCTGCCAATCCCCTGGCGCATAGCCCAATTTTCTTCACTGCCGTCATTATGCCTACTAGTAGGTGAATTCAGCTGGGCGGGGCAGCGCCTAGCGGGTTCATTGATGCAAGAGGGGCGAAAACCTGCTGAATAATCATTAATAACAACCCGTGAAGTCAGCGTTGGCACGCCGGCGCCACATCCAGGCTTACTAATACTTATCCAGTCGGCGTAGGTGAATTGCGCCGACAGCCGCCACCGATGGATGATATCAGTCAGGGTGCCGAAGCCGTTGGGTCGGGACCAATAGATGCCGAGGCGGGGCTAAGGCTAGTGGTTGACCAACCACAATCGAGACTGGCAATGGCGATAGCCTGGGTTGCCAGCACCGTCATTCCTACGGTGGAGATAGTAGGCCGGCGAAAGATAATTGGGTGCTATAAGCCTATTACTACTTCTCATGAGTGCTTTATGGGACAGTGACGAGGTTAAAGGCAGTGATGCTGCATGGTCGAATGGTTACCGCGGGATGGGTCCGATAAAGTTTCTCTTTCATTACATTTCGTTAGCATGGACACGTAGAGCCCAATACATCGGCCACGATCTGCTCAGACCAGACGTTTCCGGCCGTGGCGCGCTCCCAAGTTCTAAAAACCCGAAGGCCTAACCGTAACTTAATGGACCACCCCGGAGCAGTCAAAGATAGTTTCATACATAAGTTGTGCCCGTACGAAGGATGGAAATGCCATCCAGTTGCGTAATTGCCAGCGGGGTTCGTCTTGTGGGGAGAGGTTCTGCTGACCTGGTGGATTCTGACCGGTGGTGTACGCTTTTACAGTCACCATTTGAATAAATTGTAGCCATCATCTTAGACGAATAGAAGGGGCGGCCGCAGGGTTGCAGAGGCATAAATTAGGCTAAATGGGTCATGGTAGCCGCCAGCAGTCGTCTTTTTTTTTCTTTTGCTCCCGCGGACGTGATTGAAAATTTCCGTATATGGCAGTGTTCTGCAAGCCGACCGGCACACATTAGGTGGTGTTTCATGTGCGTGTGCGCATCACCCCTCCCGTTTCCCTGTTGCTCTAGAATCTTTCCCCACATTTACCTTTTGATCCTGGGCCAGAGTGAGACAGTACCGGAGGGGGTTAGTGCGTTATGCAGTCGGGAGCCTAGGCATGGGTGGCGGGAGTAGCGGGTCTAGCATTTGGGACTGTTAGTTAGTATCTTTTACCGTCTGGGCCATTCGACCAGGAGGGGGGAGGGATGACAACCCGCCCATTTTGAGCTCGCATTATCGTCCAGCATACCCCCTCTGAAATTACGACTTTGCCCAGCAGGGCTTACAAATATTCACTTCCAACTGGACCGTGACTCGCCGGCCAAGCGCCGTTTACCCACCGAGCCTATCACACCCCCTCCTCGCTCCGAACTTCTTAAGTTAGTCGTCACTTTGTGATATCACTCTGTTCCCCCCTCCTCATAAACCCTTTCACATTGCCGCTCTCTTTATCCTTATAAATAAGACACCTGGCCTCCTACTCTTTCCTTACTACACATCATTATCCTGAACAAGCCCGTACTATCCTTTTTTTTTCGTCAGTGCACACGTATTCCACCTCTATACTTTCCTTGGCCCCCTTACCTGCTGCCCCCTTTTCCCATCATGTCTCCCCACAGCTCCGACAACAACGTGAGCGTCCTCCTTAAGGAGTACTCGGTCCACGGTAAGATTAGCACCGACCTGTACGATGTTCAGTCCGGCCCCGTACCCAACGCTTCGTCCCTGAAGCCCAACGAGGTCTTGGTCCACGTCCGCTACGTTTCGGTAGACCCCTACCTGCGAATGCGTCTGTCTGGTGTCGACGGCCCCTACTCCCAGTCCTTCAAGGTCGGCCATCCGATCAGCAGCCACGGTGTGGGCGAGGTCATCGCCTCCACAAGCTCGGATTACAAGGAGGGCGATCGGGTCACTGGTGGCGCCTTCCCCTGGTCCAAATACGCCACCTTCGATGTAACCCCCGAGGTCGCCAAGGCATCCGGCTTCAGCAAGCTCGAAGGTGTCCTGGCCAAGGCCCCACTCGAATGGCACATTGGTGTCTTGGGAATGCCCAGCTTCACCGCCTGGTACGGTTTGAACGTCATCGCTCAGCCCAAGAAGGGCGAAACCATCGTCGTGTCCGCCGCCGCCGGTGCTGTCGGTAAGTAATATAGCTGCTGTCCTTTTGTGGCGGCTCGAGATCGACCATCTCGTTCTGGCACCACGATAGGAGGGTAGCTAAGCCAAATCACGGTTTTACAATTGACCCCCCTTTGCCTCCCTTCGTGGGTACGCGGGCTGTCCCTAGTCTTCGGGATTTGCATACATTTATCTAGTGGACGCCGTTGGCGTTGATGTCCCTGGCGACCCTACGGCGTATAGGAGAGGATGGGATGATTGCGCCCAGCTGCTTACGCGGGGGTACCCGACCACCACTTCTATCCTACCCGCTTCCAAAACCCTCGCTAACCCTCCACTACCATCCCCCATCCCTTTACGCCAAATTCCATGACGTCATTCACATGACTTTCTCAGGCCAGGCTGTGGTCCAGTTGGCCAAATCCCTGGGCCTGTATGTGGTTGCCGCGGCTGGTAGCGACGAGAAGGTCGCCTACCTTAAGGATGAGCTCAAAGCCGACGCTGTCTTTAACTACAAGAAGGTCGATAGCTACTCAGCCACGCTCAAGGGGCTTTGCCCGCGCGGCATCGACATTTACTTTGACAACGTCGGCGGCGAATTCCTGGACGCCGTCCTGGAGCACGTGAATAAGAATGCCCGCATCGCGGCCTGCGGTGCCATCTCCCAGTACCAGAAGGAGAAGGGTGAGACCTACGGCATCAAGAACGTCATGTCCGTGGTTGGCAATGAGGTCCGCTGGGAGGGTTTCATCATCATGTACCACTACAAGTCCCACTACGAAGCCTTCGTTAAGGACATCACCGAACGCGTTAAGAACGGTACCTTCAACTACAAGCTACACGTCAGCGAGGGTATCGAGACTGCCCCACAGGCCATGGTGGACATGATGTCCGGCAAGAACTTTGGCAAGACCTGCGTCAAGGTGTAATAATTTATCCGACCTAGGAAGAGGGACACCTTCTTGGGTGTTGTTCGATGATTGTTCTGATCCATTAACTAGTCCGCAAAAGAATCATAATCTTTTATATAAATCTGTGATATAGCCAAGTTGCTGAAGTGCTAAAAAATGACAATGCCTTCTAAATGGAAAGAGGGGGGTGGGGTGGCTTGCTTAGTGGCACTATTTCACTTGGGAGGGTCATTTGGATTCACTAGGAAGACTTCGCAGCGCTTCCCTTGGGGCACCTACTATTTCCCTTCTTCGGCTGGCCCCGGTAGTCCGTTATTCCGATGCTTTTCCTAGCCCGAGTCGTATATTCAATGTCGGCTGGGGGGGGGAGCATGGCAGACGTAATTCTCATAAAGCTGTTTTCTGCCCGTTGCCCTCTTTTCCATGTACCCAACCTTCGTATGGCGACATTCAACTGTTTTGGCAGATCCTAAGCGTGTGTCCGATAGGCACTCATCGCTTACCAGGTTCGGTACCCTTAAGCACGCCCCAGGCCCCAGCGGCCATGGAGAAGTTACCTTGTAAATAGCTAGGAACGGGGTAAGTTATTAGGGAATATCCGATCGTGATGGCCTTGTTCCTGACACGCACGCCGTATTCTGTTGCGGTGTTTGAGATATGGACGATTTGAGACGGACAGTTCTTGTTTGCGGGTTGTATAGAAGATATGCCCCTGCAAGTATTGGAACAAGGCGGCTTGGCAATGCATTGGATGGTTGCCCGTAGACTTTGCCGCCGCTCCCGGACCCGCACATGGTGGCCGACCGCACCGCTGGCTAGGGTTACAGATCGACAGAATCGAACTTTAGCTTCCTATGAAGGACGCCGTCAACCTTGTGCTGCGCTATGATTCACCGGCGAATATCGCCTTGGGATAGTTGACATTTATACAATCCGCTGAGACGGAGCGAAACCAATGGTGCGGTACTGTCCATGCGCAACCTCCTCCCCTCCCTACAACTCGCCCAATCCATTATGGTAAGCAGTTGACTCCGCCCACCCCCGACCGTAGTCTATCAGCCCCTGTCGTAGGTGGGGCCTCTCTTATTGATAAGGGTGCCCCGGCTGAGGGGCTTCTATCTGTTTCCTCGTCTACCCTTTTATAACCGACACCTCTAGTCTGGTTACTGTCAGCCACCCTCCCCACACACCTCGCGCGCAGCCCTTACCTCCACGAGGGTCCCCTCCATGGCGGTAGCACTCAGCAGCATAATCCGCGCTGCTCTCTTCCAGCGCCTCCTCGCATTCGTTGAGGGCATGCTAGCTGCCACTTCTCTTTGAACGGTCTTAACATCCCCCCAGGGATTCATTGGTTGCCGTATCGTTAGACAAGCTGTTCCGGTATTGAGACAAGACTTCACTATACCGCAGACTCTAAGAATGCTAACCGAGAGTAAGCAACATTTGCCCAAGCAATCCGAATGCGGGTGAGCATATGGCCGTTCTATTGCTAGACGGTCCATCCGCACAAGCCACCGGTCCTTCCAAAGTCCGCCGGATTTCCTTAGTTCGGGGAGATCTTTAATATTTTGACAGGCTGTACGACTTCTACTTGCTCTTTTTCCTCCACTCCCCTCCTTCCCGCTGTACCCACTCTCTCCCTCTCTCTCCCTCTCTCTCTGTACACTTCCCCGCCCTCAAATCCCCCAATTCTTTTGGTCGAGTTATACGTTCAAATTATTATCATTTGTCCACCTCCCCATTCCAACCGTGGCTTCATCCCTGACACGATATTGACATTGCCACTCGTCTCTCCGTTTCGCATGTCCTGTGGTTGCCACAGCTAGGCCCGGTAACCGCCCATCCAGTTGACCGACCGCACAACCTCCCCCATTCACATAGAACACCGCATTCCCTCCTCCGTACCCCCACCCTTAACTGCATGGCCAGGACTCAATTCAACGACCGCATACCACCATCGTACCCGTGCATTCACGACTTTTATTATTGAGCACCCATATCAGTATCTCACTATTTAGTCAACCTGTTAGCGGCCGGGTAGCGAGGTGGCCTGTTTTGTTTCACCTCTGCGACCATCCTAACCCCCTTTCCGTTAAGAACTACCCGGCGCAATGAGTAATAGCATCACCGTCGCTGTCCGGTGTCGGCCTCTCAACACCCGAGGTAAGTCGGTTTTCTCAATGCGTATTGACCGGCTGGGGTTATTCTCGGGGCCGTGTACTTCCACGGCGTTCACTTGGACGCCGAGACCGCAATCGCCGCACCTATCCCGCATACACGGCCATCGGGCTGTAAATGTCCCCACTGTCAGCCTGGTGCCCTAGTCCTTACCATAATCCATGAAGCCATCACTTTTTGCCCAACCGCACTCCTTTCCTGGTGGTAGAGAAGACCCGCGGGGCCGTGGGTCTCATCCGCATGGAGGGTAACCAAACCATCATTACCAAGCCGCTGGACTCCAAGGTCAAGCCTGACCCCAACGCCAAGCCTGACCCGCACGCCACCAAGACCTTCGCCTTTGACTACTCGTACTGGTCCGCCGATAAGGACGCTCCTAATTACACTTCACAGCAGGACGTGTTCAACGACCTGGGCCAGCAGCTCCTCGACCACGCCTTTGCAGGCTATAATACGTGCATCTTCGCCTGTAAGTCGGACCTTCAGGTGCCGCTGATGTATATCAATCATTGTCCCGGCAGCGGGTACGGCCAGGCCTAAACCTCAATTTTGTTGCTCGCGCTGCACCCATACTAACCACCTCAAGTAACTGGATTACACCCTGCCCCTGACCTATTGACCTCTTCACTCCGACCCAGACGGCCAAACCGGTAGCGGTAAATCCTACACGATGGTAAGTAACTCCGACAACCGACTGCACTGCGCTTCAGCACTGCCAGCACACACACACCCTGTCTTCCGCCCGGCCTGACCTCAACCTCCTCCACCTCCTCCCCCCCCCCCATTTCACCCATCTATCCTGCCCCTAAACCAGGTAGGCTATGGTGAGGACCGTGGCCTCACCCCTCTGACATGCGGGGCCCTATTCGATCGCATCAACGCCAGTGATGACCCTCACCTCAAGTTCAATGTGGAGGTGTCCTATATTGAAATTTACTGCGAGAAGGTGCGTGATCTGCTGAATCCCAACAGCAAGGGGAACCTCAAGGTGCGCGAGCACCCGTCCCTGGGGCCCTACGTCGAAGATCTGTCTAAGCTGGTCGTGGGCTCGCACAAGGACATTGAGGACCTCATGGATGCCGGCAACAAGGCCCGTACGGTGGCGGCCACTCAAATGAACGCCACCTCGAGTCGGTCCCACGCCGTGTTCACCATAATCCTCACCCAGATCCGACATGACGTAGAGACCAACCTAACCACAGAGAAGGTGTCACGCATCAGCCTGGTAGATCTGGCAGGCAGCGAACGCGCCAACTCCACAGGTGCCACCGGCACTCGGCTCAAGGAAGGTGCCAACATCAACAAGTCGCTCACCACGTTGGGTAAGGTCATCTCGGCGCTGGCCGACCAGGCCACCCTGGGCAAGAAGGCCAAGGACGCCTTCGTACCTTACCGCGACTCGGTGCTCACCTGGCTGCTCAAGGATTCCCTAGGCGGTAACTCGCGCACAGCCATGGTGGCCGCCATCTCGCCAGCGGACTACGAGGAGACCCTGAGCACCCTGCGCTACGCCGACCGCGCCAAGCGCATTGTCAACAAGGCCGTGGTCAACGAGGATCCTAACGCACGCCTGATCCGCGAACTCAAGGACGAACTCTCCCAGTTGCGTGTGAAGCTGGCCGTGTTCGACCCGCTCAGCGCGGGCGTTCGGCCCGACGGAACGGCCATCACCGAGGAGGAGAAGCAGGTCCTGCTCAGCAGCGCGGCCGAGGGGGGTGGGCCCAGCAGCACAGGTGGGGCCTTCCCGCTGGCCCTGAGCAGCCCAGCCTACGCCATCAAGGAGCAGCTCCAGGCGTCCGAAAAGCTCATGACAGAGCTAAACCAGACCTGGGAGCAGAAGCTCCGCAAGACGCAGGAGATACAGCAGGAGCGTGAAAAAGTCCTGGAGGACTTGGGCATTTCACTGGACCAAGAGACGGTCGGCCTACACACCCCCAAGCGGGTACCCCACTTGGTGAACCTGAACGAGGACCCGCTCATGTCGGAGTGTCTCATCTACAACCTCAAACCCGGATTGACCCACGTGGGGCGCTGGGCTCCGCTCGCCCCTCAGGCGAACCGTGCTGGTGATGAAGGAGGTGAAGTCACTGGCGACGCGGATGCCTCAAAGGCGGGAGTGCCCACCTCGGCCCCGGAGATCAAACTGACCGGTAAAGTGATTCGCGACCACCACTGCCATTTTGAGAACCAAGACGACACCGTCACCCTGTATCCGCAACCTGGCGCCCTAGTCTTGGTCAACGGCCGCCGCCTCGAAGGCCCGAAACGTCTACGCAGCGGCTACCGCCTTATCATCGGGGACAACCACGTCTTCCGCTTCAACCACCCCGAGGAGGTGCGCCGCGAGCGCAGTCAGCAGGCTGCCCACGCGCCGCCCCCGCCGCTCACTACTGACCACCCGGAGGATGGTGTGGGGAACGAGGCCGAGGATGACTTGGCCGATCTGCCCCGGCGCCCGGCCTCCCCCACTGAGACCATCTTCTCGCTCACCTCCGAGATGGTGGACTGGAACTACGCGTGGCGCGAAGCCGGCCTGGGCGGGTCCACAATTCAGGATACCTTGTCCCGCGGACTCAGCGACCTAGGCTCCCGCCCAGCTTCCCGGCTCCAAGCCCCTATGGGACCTGATTCGCCACACTCGGACGACGACCCACTGGGTGTCGGCGGGTACTCGGTTAGTCGCCGTGGATCCAGTCCGGCCTCTCACCGCCTGCTGCTGGGACTGGCGGGGGCTGCTGGTGAGGACGGTGGGGGCTCCCCGTTCGGCTACGAGGAGAAGCTGCGCCTGTGGCAGGAGTCCAACGCCGCGGCCCTTGACCGACCCGACGATTTGCCAGCGCCCTACCGTGACGCTGTGGCCGACATGCAGCGCCAGCTGGACGCACAGCGCGACCAGTATGAGCAGCGCATGCGCAGCCTGACCATCGCCCACGACAAATTCCTCGAATTTGTGCCTCACACCGCATTTAGCGAGGCCCAGCGTCGCCGCCTGGGCCCAGTGGTGAACCGCTGGCGCACCACCCGCGCCATGCGCATGGCCAAACATCTCCTGCGCCACGCCGTCCTGTTGAAGGAGGCCAACGTCGCCGCCCAGGAGCTGGGCCGCCGCGTGACCTACCAGTTTACCGCTGTGGATCGGCCCGCCGCCAATGGTCTCTATGTGCCCGTACGACCTTACTCATACTGGGATGCCTCCGCCCACGACCTCCCGGCCTTCGCCCTGGAGAACGGCGGGGCCGACACAGCCGTGTCTGGTCTAGTCGGGGCCCTAGCCGATGATAGCGACGACGGGGAAGATACTGGACTACCTGGAACCGACCGCCCAACCATTGCGGTGCGTGTAACCGACCGTGCCCACGGTGCTGTCTACCTGTGGGGCTGGGACCAGTTCACAGTCCAACTGCAGCGCATGCGCGACCTGGCCACCTACGCCGACCGGCCAGCCTATCTCCAACACTTGGCGCACCGCGACCCCTTCTACCACGACCCCGCCCTTCGCTTCTCTTACTTGGGCGCCGCCACGGTAACCCTGGCCCCAGTGGCCGCCCTCCTTCCGACCGCCGAGTTTCGCTGCGCTGTACTGTGCCCTTACACGGGCCGCACAATCGGCTACGTCCGTGGGGTTCTAAAGTGCCGGCCCGAACGCGCGCAGGACGAGGGGGCCCGTGTCGCTCACTGGTCCGGCCGTCGCGGGACCTGGACCAGCGTCGACACGGCGCCTTTCCCGGAATTGCCGGCTGAGGTGCAGAATGGGGCGCCTCAGCTGACGGCAGCGACCACACACATCACGCGGGGCGAAGCTGAGATGGAAATCGCGGATGCCGCTGTCGTGGATCCCGACAGCGACCTCCCTCTGGGTCGCACCCTGTGCCCCATTGATCAGCTGGCAGGACAGTGGGTACGGGTGGAACTGACCATAACCGAGGTGACCGGCATCTCCGAGGCTAACTGTACTGACCTCCACTGCCAGTTTCGCCGGATCGACCTCCTGCCGCTACTACAATTGGCAGCTACTGCTCGACAGTACGCACCTCCCAGTGCTGATGAATCCACCGTAGGCACTGTACTACCCACCCTGGCCGACCCGACCCCGGACGTGGCCTCATCGGCCGCTGTGTTCGCCGCCCCACCCGCTAGTGGCTTTGGCGATCGGCCGGCCCCCATGCAGCTCACCCGCACGTTCGCCTTCCCTGTGCTCCCACGGACCGCTGCGGAGCGGCTGCGGGCCGCAACCGTCCACATCGAGGTTTACGGCCGCGTCCAGTCCCATGTACTGGACAATTGGACGACCTGGGACGCTGCTGAGGAAGTCCGGGCCAAGGCTGTATCCGGCCCCAGTGCGGACGAGGGGCGCGAAACCCACCCACTGATGGGCCCGCCACCCCCATCCAGATGCACCCTGACGTCCAGCAGCCGATCTTCCCGCACCAACCTCCGGACTCCCCTGACGTTGTCGCCCACCGCCTCGGGCGCCGCGAGCCCGCCCTCCTCGGCCCCGGCCCCGGCCCCGCCGCCACGCGGCCACACCTGCGAGATGGTGGTGTCAGAACAACACGAAGTGGTGGCCTGGGCGCAGATTTGTGAGCTCGGGCCGGATGGAACCTACTCGCCCGTGCCCTTCTTGGACCCTACGGGGCCAACTGACCCGGGCGCTTTTGTGATCCACCAAGGTATCCAGCGACGCATCATCCTGACGCTGGGCCACTCCTCGGGCCGCCAGCTCGAGTGGGGTAAGATTTCTGAGATGGCGGCCGGCAAGGTGCGGCTACTGGACGCCAAGGGCCGATTCACGCTGGACACCAGTGCGGATGGAACCAAGGCTGTGGCCATGCTGCCGCTAAGCGTGCTCCCGGCCACCCGTCGCGTGGAGTATCGCCCTGATGGTAACAGTTATCTGCAGACCCAGGCTTCCTGGGATAGCTCAATTCACGAGTGTCAGTACCTCAACCGCATTACCCCCAAGAAGCACACCGTCCTGGTTACCGTCGGATGGACCCTGGACCTGCCCCAGTGCACTGCCCCGTTGACTTTCCAAATGGATGTGGCCGTACAGGTCGCTGGCCGCGACCACCTCCGATTAGGCCGGCCGTCCTTCGTCAGCGTCCTGGCCCCCGGTGCCGGTGGGTCCAACGCCAGTAATCTGGCAGCCACCCCGCCCACAGGCGGAGCCAAGCGCCTCGCCAGCTTCTTTACCTCACCATTTAGCACTCCAAACGGCCCGCCAACTGCCGCTCCCACCTTTCCCCACGGCGCGGGGTCCACTGGTGCCGACCGCTCCCCGCTAAACCGCCAACCCAGCATGGCCAAGTCGTTGAGCACCGGCTCCCCGACCCGACCGGCGGGCGCTAGCGGCCATCGGTCCACTTCGCCTCCGCCACCCTTCGCCTTTAAGGACGAGGACGCCGACCAGGATGGTGGGGACCCACTGCAGCAGTTCCTATCTCGAGTGGCGTGTATCTTTGAGCTCACCTTAACCCCAATCGTCACCTTAGACGTGGGCGAGTTGTGGAGGATGAACACCGCCTCGCAGTACGTGCGCGGGCAAGAGACCCTTACCGCCGGCGCCCAGCCCCGTGGGGTGTCCCTGTTGGCCACTTTTCAGGCCGCTCGCCACCGCGCCATCTGGCACCGCTTGGTTGAACGCACCCGCACCGACCTACGTATCCGGTCCGTACTCGGGCGTGACCCCCACTCTGTGGACTTGGCTCGGGCGCCGAGCTCTCACCACCCGCCTGCAGATGTCGGCACTAACCCCGCTACGAACCTTACCGACAGCCATAGAGATGAAACTGTTAACACGACCCCATTGGAATTGTCTGACCGTGAACGTTCCTTGGCCGAACACGTGCTGGCGAGTTGGCAACATGTACGCCAGCTCCGGCAAGGCCCACCGGCCATCCTGGATGCCCCGCCCACCCCGGGTGCCAACGCGGGCCAATCAACCAACCGCCGTTCGAAATCCAAAAGGGATGGAAATGATGCCGCAGCTGAATCGGCAACACTTAAGCCGCGCATGGAAGGCCGAGTGCACACTGTCCACAAACGGGCGCAGCCCATGAAACGCGGACACCTTTACATGCCTATCAACGCCGAGGACACATGGACCAAACGCTGGTTCGTTCTGCACCGGCCCTCATATCTATACGTGTACGCCTCGGAAGCCGAGACCCACCTCGTCACCGTCGTGAACCTGGCAGCCGCCCGGGTGGACTATAATGAGGCCCTTGAGAATTTGTTACAGCGGCCTAATATATTCGCCCTCTACGCCCGTAACAACGCCTACCTCCTCCAGGCCGCATCCCGTGCCGAAATGACGGAGTGGATGCGGCTTCTGGATGAGTGGTACCCGGTGCTTCAAGAGTCAGCAGGCAACGCCACGCCACGCTAAACCTACTCCATTGCCTGGCGCGTGGCTCCGGGCGCTCAAACGTCACAGAATGAATCGGCCTATTTTTTTTTACCTCACCGGCGGGCATTGACACAAGACTTTCCACCCGTACAACATGGTATCGTATTATTAGATCTACAGATCAATCCATATCTTCCCCCCTCTGAAACCCTCTACCCTACCTTACTACTCACGAGCCCATTCCCCACCTGGAACTGCCATCGTTGCCTGTCCATCCCTATCTCCCATAGGGCCAACGACTCATCCTCTTTTATGTCGACAGGCACTACACTCTAATACACCATGTCATCCACCGTGTTTTTGACATGAACGGAATCCTAGTAGACGGGGCACGAGTTTTCATCGGTAAATATACTGAGAGACTGCTTACCTCACCCCCTCGTCTGGGCTATAATGGCCAACCATTCCCATAGCCATCCTGCTACCTCCCCCCCCCCTCTATCCTGTACCTGTACCTGTCGGTCTGTTCACAGATTGACCACGGTTTGGCGTGCTCTCTGATAAACAGACGGCAAGTCACTGCCCTTGGCACCTCACTGGCCAGTAGAAACCCTGGACGGGATCATTTTCAAAGGTGCAAATTAGGGTTGACCGCCCTCCCTACCCAGGTTTCTGACCATCAGTAATGGTGTCCAACAACACATTCACCACTAACCGACGTGGTAGTCACTCTCATCCCCCCTCACCTTTTTTTTACTCCGTCCCCCTCATTCTGGCCAAGCCCTATGCTGCGAAGAATTTTCCTTTTTAAGATTAGGTAGGTCCCACGGCTACCAGAGTAGGATTAGCTTTGCGGAGTTTGAAATTGCTGCGAGGTCAAGAGGAAGGCAAGGGAGATCAGCCCGGGTATGCAGGAGTCCACAATGTGAACAGTGAGGTACAGGCTGGCTAGGCAGGAGAGGGAAGTAAAGGTAGGGAACCCCATGAGTCATTTGGCCTCCTTTTCTCCAACTCGAGCTGCGGTACCGGGCAGCTGGTGGTAGTGGCACCAGCCGCCGCCATCTACCCGATGATGACGGAGGAGGAAAGTGAAAAGTTACAGCTATAAGAGCGGTTCAAGTAAGAAGTTCGTGACTACTCAAGAATGCACTTGATATGTCAAAAAATAGAGTCATTGTCGACCGGTCTGAGTAATAGGCGACGGCACTTTGGGAGTACTTGTGGTAAGCTGATTGTGTTAGAGAACCGCACGCGGAAAGGTGAGGTCCGCGGGTTCGGGGTTGGATTAACCCACTCCATGGCGCTCAGTCTACGTCTCCAGCCCGCTTCATATACTTTAGGGGCGGGCTATTCTCCATAGTAATCCTACCCCCAGCCTGTTGCATTGAATGTAGTACCTAAGGCCACCACACCGAAAATGGCCTCAACCATGATGTGTGTGGTCAATAGTGCAAGGATAAATCAGCCAGGCTGAGCGTTCGTCTCTGGTCGCAGCCATAGACCGGACCTACCCTTTTCTCAGATCACCTCTAGAGGTGCCACAGTCCCTGGCCTCGGATATCTCTCACTGACCCTCATTGCCTTGGGAAGTTTGAAGTTGTGAAGGAAGGCCAATAACCTCGATCGGGATGGCGCCGTGGGTCTGTGTTCTAAGCGTCCATAGACTGTCCAAACCAGCGCCATAGATTTAGCTTTAGGCTAGCATGGATTACTATACTCGCGCCTCCTCACTTGGCGTTTTATAAAGGAAAGGGGTTATAAGCCACTTTTTCTACCTCATTGATGTAACACCTGGCCATTTCCCAGCTCTGCGCCGCCGACCGTCCAAGCGAACCTCCCTTGGTCACGATCTATAACGCTAATATTAAGAACCAAGCAAAGTAGGTGCGCACAACTATCCCGTATGCTGTGGAAGCTGAAGTCCGTATTTTTTTTCTCCCAGTGCAAGCCACCAAGGTATATTCCGAGTGAGGAACCGTATACCTGCCGGGATGGAACGGCGCTAGTTTCAGTCATCGCACGGGGGATCATGGTGCATGTTGCAAGGAGACACTGTCAAGCGTCTGTAACCCGACGCTTTTCAATGAAGCAGGTTTCTCATTCATACATATTCATATGTACAAGAAAACTGGTGCTCGAACGATCCACGCCTTTCATTAACCTATTTGTGGAGGGAATGGTAGACAGCGAGATGAGGGTAGGTTGGATTAACCACCCATTCACTCTATTACCCAACATTCAGCAACCCACACCCCGCCCTTCGGACTAGCCCTTAATTAAGTGGAATACACAAGCTGCAGGCACGGCGTTTTCCGCCCCCTCCCCCACAGGTTACCAGATGGGCTAGATCAAGTAAGTTGCTTCGCTCTGTCGCATCGACCGGAACCCAAAAGATTGCCATCGTGTGTGCAGTGCATAAGGGGGGAATATTTAAAACTGCGATGAAACTCCTTGCCGAGGGGGCTGCGGGTTTTATCCAAGGGAGTGGGAGTGCCAGAGATGCTTAGAGTTTCGACTCAAAACACTGGGAAAAGTGGCATGGGCATGGAATATGATTATAGAGGTCTTGGTTCCTCTCCTACTACTTGCTATGGCGGTACCGAGGCTAAAAGGGGAGGGGGTTGCTCTGCGTAAGACAACTTACTGGCTGGCTTTTGCCATCGACACTTGAAGACGTCAGAGGGATATGGAGGAGGGGGCAGATGGGTCACCAATGCAATAATTAGATTAGTTTAGATTCATAATTGAGGGACCAGCCTCTGACACCTTCACAGAGCTGAGAACGATTCCCAGCCACCTCGACGACAATAGTCCACGGATTCTTATTCTGCAAGTGGAAGACTAGGCAAGCTCTAATAATTACCCCATTCCGCCTGCCCAACCTTCTCACGGCGCTTTAGTACTGATGTGATCCCCTGAAACTTGAGGCAGCCGGTGCCAGTTGGGCGAGGCGGGAATGTGTACGCATGACCGCTCCAAGAGGGAGGGGGCGGGAGTAAAAGCAGATGACCACAGGCCACCTGGCAATTCTTTCCCTCCACCACTAAGTTTCCCCTTCAATCCAGTCTAACCGCAGCGATATTACCAGGGTCTGACCTCTGGGATGGTGCGCCTCCCGTTACCCGTACTACCGTACAGGGGATGCCGGAATGTTAAGCATAGGGCCAAATACAAAGCAGCAGTTGGTCAACCTGTGCCTCGTATTCCAGAGGACCTAAACCCGGTACGCCTGTCTGCCCTCAGCATCTGAATAGCAAACACACTGGCAGATGGTAGAACGGCACCATGAGAGGGGGAGACAGCCCCTCAGACTTACGTAGCGCAAACCGGGGATGCCTATTATACTGCGTCCGGCAGGTCGGGCTAACGAAGCGAGAACAGAGGGAGGAAGGGAGGATATGTAGAAGGTGCGATGCAATGATTGCCTGGCAGACGGTACCACGAAACAGGCAATATGGGGCTACTCTAGGTCCCGGTATCAAGGATAAGATGGCGGTGAGCCCAAAGCGTATCCGGGGTCGGATACTCACTCCCCGGCCTCCCTCCCTTATTGTCTACGGCCGGCTCCCCATCTTCACTCTTTCCTGTCGGAGATTGAAGTGGTTTGAAA
Organism: Tieghemiomyces parasiticus; assembly: GCA_027575765.1. NCBI lineage: Eukaryota > Fungi > Kickxellomycota > Dimargaritomycetes > Dimargaritales > Dimargaritaceae > Tieghemiomyces > Tieghemiomyces parasiticus. The sequence goes on from JANBPT010000948.1 coordinate 16,924, forward strand.
GGGTGCCAATAAAGGGTAGACTGGGGGAGGTACACGACTCAGCCCCCTTCCTAGACCTCTCTACATCGCCTGCCAGCCCCCCCCCCCTTCACCCGGGTCCTACCGCCAGCCTCTCAGGTAGGAGGAGACCACTGGCAGCCAAGGGCATCGTCGTACCCGACGTCCCTTCCATTTGTACCTTACTGGCAGCTACAGCCGGAGCCAACCCGTGTAGTCCCGTTCGTCAGACAATAGAGTTTTTTGGTATGTACCCCTCACCTACTATTTCTCCTAACCTTGACCTATACTGAGGTTGCATTATGGGGAGCCAGTCGCCCTCTATGAGAGTGGAGACCGATAGCCGGGAAGAGGGTCTGTCTAACGTACCACTCTGCCGCTTTTCGTAACCGAAATCTTTATGCGGCTAGACCTGTCTAACGCACTCGCCCCCACCTGTTAGCTACCTACCCTCCCCAATCCCATCGTCGTTTATTTAGGTGGAGAGAGGGGGGAGGCCTACTTATTCGGTACCCAAAGAGCGAAACTATTGGTGGCTGCGTCCACCAGTAGCCACTGACAGGGCGAGGGATAGCGTGCACCGGGATTGAGGAAAAAGCGAAGGCGGAGTTTGGAAATCGGCGCCCCCCCCCCTTCAGCCTAACAATAGAAAGGAGAAAAAGAAGCCTGAAATGTGGAGAAGTGAGCAAGGAGAAGGAATATGACGACCAAATGCGGGCGACGCTTTGACACCTGACTTTACACGGACAGCAAGGCGGGGGAGGGGAGGAAGGAGTTATCGGGGCTACAAGAGCTACCAAGCGAGGTACGGCTCTGTTTAGTTTAGTTTTTTAATGACTAGAGCCACGGGTAGCGGGCCAGATAGGCGCAGAACAATGGTGCATCCCGCTGAATAGGACAGCACAATGATGGCTATGAGATTCGAAGCTTCGGCCTTGCTACACCACTCCTGCTTAGCATTTGTCTGTAGTATGTCAGACCTCAAAACCTTACTTACCTGCACATTGTCGGTGTTAAGGTACAGCTGTCAGTGGGCACTGGTGAACCGTTACCCGTCCCCTACCGATGTTCTCACCCCGACCTTCGTTACCCCGTGCCAACCAGTGACCTGGGTTTGGGGTGGGGCATCCGGCCGGCCACTCTGCTACGGATGGGTCCGTCTCCGCCTATTAAATAACTTTAGAGTAGTCTGCTTATACGCCACCTTCCGTGCACGCAAATCAAGGCAGCCCTCTCCGCTATTCTAATATTAGGATCCCACAGGGTATTCCGAACGACTTGAAATCGGGCCGTCGTCATCGGGTGGTACCATGCTGCATTCGTGCCCATCGCCACCCTTTCCGCACCGCTCCGGGCCACATACAC
>JANBPT010000949.1:0-18283 GCA_027575765.1 Tieghemiomyces parasiticus
TGGGGGTCTAGCTCAAATGGGAGAGCGCTCGTTTAGCATACGAGAGGCACGGGGATCGATACCCTGGTCCTCCATACGTTTTACACTGATTTTGTTTTGGGGCGTTGAACGACATCTGCTGCATAACTCAATCTTAATAGCTGGGGTTCAAATGAGTTGAAGCTTGCATCAATTGGTTTCGATTATCGATCATTAACGGATATGATGGCGTAACGGCTTGGAGTGACTTGATCTATCACTGTTGCTCTTTTGCAGGTTCAATAAAGCTTACGCGGTGGGCTGCTTGTAAATCGATGCTACAGAATAGGGTAGCTCATCACTGCTAAGCGGCGTGAGGCCTGAGGGAAGAGCTTAGGATAATATAAAACGAGGTAACGCACTGGGTGGGGCTGTGAGAGTGTGGACCGTAACTACCTCAGCTATTTTAATAAAGTAGTTATTGCACACATGTCGCATTAGTACATTAGCGGGCTATCCACCTTATCAATGCTTTGGACGTGGTATCGGATTGCTATTTTGTTTGGTAAGGGGCTTGACCCTGACTCTCACAATAGATGATTCGTGACCATGGCATACCGGGCGTAGGTTTAACGACGCCTTGTGTATGTCCTGGGGATGCCAAAGCTGGGAACCTTCCCAGGTGTGGTTTGAACCTACCTACCGGCTACATGGGGGGAGGGAGATGTTTCCAGCGTTTCGCTATTCGACCGGTCCCGTCTTTGGCCTCTCTGGAGCTTTAGGTGAGCTCGTCATTACATTACCATGCTTATGGGCGAATGCCTCCCCCGGACGGCTGCGTAACAAGGCGAACTAGACCGTCTTCCGTGTTTGGCTACTGCACGGAGAAGAAGTTTTGTTAACTGCACTTTATGTGTTTTGAATGTGGTCGGTATAATGTAACGCTAATGGGGGATTATTGGCGCATTTACTAAACTGCTAACGTTTTGTTTGGGATTCGCGTTTGGACCAGGGTCCGTGAGAGGTAAGGCGGGAGAGAGATAATAGGGACGGAGTTCATTCTTATTAGGTACATTGAAAAGGCCAAGCACGTCGTCTTTATGTTCTAGAACGGTTGTTCGGTGAGCATTTAGAGAAACCGGTGGGTCAAGGCGAGGACGGAGACAAGGGCGAAGCCAGGCAGGACAACAGGTACCGTATTGCGGAACGAGCTGCTGGGATCGTCCGTCACGTCGGTGGGGTCAGAGGTATTAGTGTTAGTGCGGGTGACGGTACCAGGCTTGGTGGACGTGGGCTTGCGGGTGCTGGTGATGATGACGGTGGAGCCTTGCGAGTTGGTGCTAGTAATCAATGTGACGGAGCTCTCCTCTGGCGCACTTGTGGCACTGGCGCTGGAATCCTTAGTGCTCTCGTTCTGGGTCTCCGACGCGGCGGAGGTGGACTGGGAGTTGTCGGCCGAGGTTGTGTTGTTGTTATCTTTGGTAGTAGCCTCGGTCGTTTGATCACCCTGGGTAGTTGGTTCCGCAGTGTTTTCGTCCTTGGTGGTTGACGGAGCGTCGGTGGTCTGGTCGGTGGCCGGGTCGCTGGAGGGCAGGTTGCTAGTCGGACTCGGGGGCGTGGGATCGTCAGTGGACGGCGCCGGCGGAGAGGGCGACGAGGAAACCACGGGAGGCTCCTCGGTGTTGCTTGCGCTAGGGCCCGGGTTATTCGAGACGCTAGGCTTGGTGTCATCGCTGGATGCCTCACCCTGGGCGGAGGTGCCCGCCAGGTGGGTGGCGGCGCAAACCAGAGCAAGGGTTAGCAAGGTCTTGGTCTTCATGGCTATATAGAAATGGTATCCGAATACGACGACAAAGGAGGTTGAAGAGATGGAATTGCGTTGCAATCGCACAAATAAAATATCAGGTAGGTAATAGAGGCGACTGGTTAGGGCAGGATAAAGTGCAGCGAGAGGGGAAGGGGTATGCACAAGCAGGGTGAGGGAGGCAGGCGCTGGACCGGTTTATATAACGTGGAGGTGGGGGGTTTCGGCGGATGAAGGTGGGAACTCGGGAGGCGAGGACGAATCGTAAGAGGCCCCTAATCTGCAGTGGCGGAGGGGTATGTTGGGCAGATGGAAAGGAGAGATGGTGTGAACAAAGCAGGGGTGGATATAAACAGCGGCTTGTAGATAATGCGACCTGGGAACCTCACGACGGGGGCCGGGTCCCAGTTTATATTGGAGTGGGATCAGCTGTGGCCGTCGTGAAGACTACGGAGGAGGAAGGTGGAGGCGAAGGGGGGGGGATAGTGAAGCCAGACGGGAAATCGCCGATGGTGTCGGCCGACCGGCGCCAAGACACCCCCATGGTGGAGAGGGTTCCCTGGGTGGCCAGGGATGGATCGACTCCCCTCCCTTCCGCCAGGTCGGCCATCCATCCACGACGTGCCCCTCCTCGCTTTCTACCTTCGTGCACATACCTTCACCCTACACACCATTGCGGGGTATACTCCGGCCTATGCGTCGACTGGACACCGCTTGCTTCGTCCCATTTATAAATTGGGGCTCTTTATTTCCAGTTGAACAATCTACGAACCATGCCTACCCGCTTCCTTCTTCTGGAGGGGCGCGGAAGGTCAAACAATGACCGCCGCCTGCGCAAGTGCGCGCGACCTACTCCATTGTTGTCCGGTGGCCCGCGGCAACCAGTAGGGCCTTGGCATTTGCGAGGCAGCTTCTATTTTTGACAAGGTTCCGCGGCGCAGAACTTTCCGTGGGGAAGGGCGGGATGAGGCTGGCATGCAAGGGGAGGGTGAGGAGGAGCCTAGCGGACCCGCCGCCTGGCATTCCGGCGCCATGTCGGGGACAATGGCGGCCCCTGGTCGGCCCAAGACACCTTGGACGAGGGTAAAAAAGTTCGGTCTCGGACTAAAAAGTCTTCTCCTGGGGGCTTGTCATTATTACTGCCGCAGCCTACGGCACCACCCCCCCTCTCCCGCAGCGACAACGCAGGCAACTGACATCGCAAGACCACCTGAGCCATGGCGATACTTACCGTCTACCCAGCGAAAACGGGGACTGTTATTGAGTACATTAGTTGTGAGACATGGGTTGCCAAGTGGGCCGGCCCGGATGACCAGGGGAATCAATGGGCTGACTCAATTTACTGTCAACTGATTGGCCTGCGGCGGTTCTTATTATTTTAAGAAAGGTCTGCCAATCCGATCATTGACCAGTCAAACATCTAGCAGCGTCTGAAGGAGAACGGCCAGGGAAAAAAGAAGAGGAGAGAGAGGCAGGCTGGGTTGGCTGCGGAATTCCACCAAATTTAGTTTGACATCTTGGCAGTCTCCGATAGTTGGTCAGCATCGACATACGTACCCCCTCTCCTCGGTCCTTTCTATCTAGACACCTTGCCAAAACGGTACTCTGTTCCCGGGCCCGGTAGATTTGGTGCTGCTCCAGTTGGCGAAGAGATAGGGGTTTTTTTTATCTTATTATAGGGATGGTATGGTTGGTCAGTAGCTCCGTTGGTTTTCAATCTGTGTACGTGGCACCTCTCGCTTGAACATAGTCCCGGTGACAACTCAGAATTAGCATCCCCTTCCGCGAGGCTCCTTCTCAACCAGCCAGCTCTCCTGTCGTTGCCAGGACTTGGTCAACAGTCCAATTATCTTTCGCTAGCCAGCTTATTTTTTTGCCTTCTCGGCCTTACACCAATATCCCTGCCAGCTATCGGATCACCCCTGACCATCGACCACTGTTCTTACGTCAGGAAAATCGTCAATCCGCTCGACGGACCTGCACTTCGAAGGTTAATCCAACACGCTCTCGCGAAAATCGAAGCTGGAATATTCGCCTTCTTGATAAGGACTCTGGGGCGGTAGATAGGCTGAGAAAAGGGGGAGAGGCTGGTGTTGCCAAGTGGGGAGGAGGTGAGAGTAAGCCTGGCGATTTCCTAACGAAAGGAAAATAAGAAGAGGAGTGGGGGGGAGGTATTACAGATCCTATTCACTTTCCATAATTAGGGGGTAGTGGTGGGGAAGCACTAGGGACTTAATTCAATACGCACATCTGCTATGGCCGTCGCGTTCATAACTCTGAGTTTTCAGCGAGGATTGGTCTCTCACAAGAAGACTACAGCCGTGATATTGATTATTAAGGCGGTTGGCCCACCACGCTTCAGCGAAATACTGTTTGATCACACCGTCGGGTGAATCACGGCCAACGGCATTCACCCCTTCCCCATCTGCATTGGATGGCGCATGGGATGGGTTGACGGTCAAAAGAGGGCGAAAAGTAAAGCGAGAATTATGTATATGAACAATACTTTTCCATTGAAGGATTGAAAGGCTAGTACAGTTACTCTAAAAGGATGGGACCAGGGGGGGGGAAGAGGAGGGGTGATCATGGTGGCCTCAGAAAACCCAGTGACGACACAAGGATGGCGGTCTTGGTGCGCCATCTTGTTGACATACTGGACATATATCTTTATCAGGTATACACAATTCGAACACCTTTCATTGGTCATTACACCCATTATCCATATGCTTTCGTCGTTTAAGATACACCAGTAGCTGTATTGCAAGAAATCAAAGCGTTAAAGACAGGTTAATCAAATGTGTATCCATACGGCCCGATCGCCCTACGGGAGTGGTAGAGTACGGGCACGAGAGGGGAGCGTTGAGGGCAGTTATGGGCGGAACAAGCCCCTCAATACGTTTTACCATCCCCCCTCCTTCCCCGTTGACCGTCGGAAACCCAACACCATTCCATTATTACTCCTCCCCGCCGTAGTGGGTAATGACATCGTCAATCTTGAGGATCATCTTGACGAGCTGGGTGGCCAAGAGAAACTGCTGGCGCTTAGAGATGAGGGGGTCAAACACGTGCTGGTCACGCATATCGTTGGACCCACGAAGCATGCAATCGATACCGAGGCGGGCGTTGCCCGTGGCAACCTGCTCAGACTTGACATCGGCGAGAGAGTCAATAGGCGGCAGACCGCTGTTCTCAGCGAGGGTCAGCGGGACGGCGTCGAGGGCGCTGGCGAAGGCGCGGATGGCGTACTGCTCAAGTCCGCTGATCTGATCGGCCTCGCGGCTGACAGCCAAACTACAGGAAATCTCGGCGGCGCCGCCACCGTATACCACGCGGTTGTCCCGCACAATGTTGCGCACCACGCACATAGCGTCGTGGAGGGAACGGCGGGCCTCGTCAATGATCATCTTGTTGCCGCCACGCACGAAAATGGTAACGGCCCGCGAGTTGGCGCACTCCTCAATCACCAGCATCTTGTCGCGCGTGGTGCCGAAGGTGATCTCGCGCACCTTGCCGGCCCGGCCCAGTTTCTCCGAAGACAGGTCCTCGAAGCGCGGCACGATGCGGCCGTTGGTTGCGATGGCAATCAGTTCTAGCTCGGGCCCGCCCACCCATCGCACGGCCGGCAGCTGGTTCTGCAGGAGCAGATGGTTGGCCTCGTCGTCGAACCCCCACTGGCAGATAACCAGATTGGCCCCGGCGTCCTTAACCTGTCGGATCATCTCCTCAAATTTGGTGCGCTCGTAGTTCTGCAGCCGCTCGTACTCCTCGACCGACGCGATATCGAGCTTGTGCTTGGTCTTAGGCTTCGGGGGCTCAAAAGCGCAGGTGAGGATCGCCAGCTTGGCGTCCGAGATCTCGCTCGGCATCTGCGGGTGCGACATGTCCTTGTCCACCACCACACCATGTACGAGCACCGTATCGGTGAGCGACCCGCCAACCTTGCCGTCTACCTTGATGAGCTCAAAGTCCACATCGCCGCGGTCCAGATCGGCCACCGAGAGCACGGCGTCCACTGCGATCTGTGCAAACTGGTCGTGGCACTTGGACACGATCTTGCTGCCCAAACACGTCTTGGCGGTTTTGAGCAGGTTCTCAGTGTTGCCCTTGCCGAACGTAATGACATCCGAGTGCGCCTCGAGGGTCTTGACGGCCACCTGGCATGCCCGCTCGAACCCGTCAGCGATGCGGATAGGGTGGATACCCCGGTCCAGCAGCTGCTCGGCCTGTTCGAGGAGGGCCCCGGCCAGTACCACCACACCTGTCGTGCCGTCACCAATCTCGTCGTCCTGGGACTTGGAGAGTTGCACGAGGAGCTTGGCAATCTCGTGGCTCACCTCCATCTGATCGAGGATAGTGGCACCGTCGTTGGTGATAGTGATATCGCCATCAGCCGAGATAATGATCTTGTCGAGACCTAACGGTAGCAAGAAGGAAGAGGAAAGTGGGGGTGCAGTAAGACAGCAGGTTAGTCGTAATTGAAGGAGCCAGGTAGGGAAATGGGGTGGTGAATATAGTTTGGAGGTTCGGTATCGAAGGGGTGACGGTGAGAGCCTTGATGTACTTACCACGAGGGCCCAGGGAGGTTTTGATGATGTTGGTTACGGCTTTGGCCGCCAGGATATGCGACTGGTGGCGACAGTTATGAAAGGTAGAAGCAATGGGCGTTAGGTAGGCGGCGGTGGTCGTTCACTTGTTGGCCAAATAGCAATACGCGAACTGCATTCCAGGGTGCTGCTTTCACCGACAGCCACATCCGCAGGACGACGAGGGCCATCGACTGCGCTTGAATGCGAGTCTAGTCCAATCCCGATCATGGCGTTGGGATCGGAGGTCCGCTACATTTCAATCAGATGGTCAGTATTATTAATTGCCCAGGGTGCATCAAAGACGAGGGACGTACCTTTTGAGCATCGAGGCCCGTCTTGCGAGCCTTCTTCTGCTGCTCGCGCACGATGATAATCGGGCGGCCATACTCATCGGTGGCGTACATAGCATTCATGATGGGCAACGATGGATATTACAGGGATCGGGAGATGTGAGTTATAAGATTAAGTAAAAGGGCTAACTCTCCGCAAGGTAATTGGAAAGGAGCGGCGGTGGCCAGATGCGTGTGGGGGTGGACCTGATCAAAAAGTTCTCGGGCGCAGAGACTCGGGTAGGTGGGGAGGTTGGAGAGTTGGGACTCGGCTGAACTGGTTGGCCAGCAAAGGGCACGAAGGGAATGTGCGGGGCGCGAATTCGCGAGTCCGCTTTTCAACCCTCCCTAGACGCTGTCGGCCGAGATCGCTACCGAGTGGGACAAAGTTCGGACTTACACCCCTAGGGTGTAGGGCCGTATGTGTTTGGCTCGCTTTCGTACCAGCAGGTGAGCTGAATATTTACCTAACCACTATTGGTGGGTCGACAATTATACGATCGTTGCTGTTTGATTTAAAGTTTATTTGCCTTGACAATACGATGAACATTCTGCAGTCTTGTAGGGCATCCATCCTTATAATTCCATCTGACTGGGACCTGGAAACCCTGTCATCCAGGCCGTCTTAGTAAACCTCGTTCGGCACGGGCGATTCATAAACCTCCCAAAACTGTGACTAGCGACCTCAGACCTTACCCCCATAAATGAATCCTGGTGATATTCAATACCGTGCATCAAATGGTATAGCTCATTCTAGAATCGGTCTTCTGCCCGCACTGCGCCAGTCAGTTTTTCAGTGTTCGCCTTACCTATTGTTGAAACTCCGGTTTACACCTCACCCTCTATCCCTAGCGGGCTATATTGGTCCCCATTTATAGATATTTACCGTTTTTTTGGATTCCTGACACGTCGAAGTAAAGTTCATCGATTCTAAACACACCATCAACCTGAGCTTGGAGGCCCCTTGCTACAACACATTTTACAGCGCACCGTTTGTGCCTTCGTAAGGGCCATGCTCCCCTAAAGAGAAACCCTTGCTGTAACTGCTCATTACACAAAGTTGATGACCACGGCACGAGTATGGCCCAAATTCAGCTACCAGTGGCTTCCCGGCCTACTTATGGACTACTGGCCTCAACCCGCCACAATTTCCCTCTTCCAACGGGAATCGTCCGGCGCAAGTGTCCTGGGGCGCGGAGTTGCGTTAATTACGAGGTACCCCAATACCTGGCCATTAATTAGCGCCACCATCGGTTAAGTGGCGCGGCTGCTGTCACTCCGGGTATTGCCAATGCCAGTGCGATGCTCATTAACCATCCTATCCACTTAGCCTGGCCTCCTGGGTGGAAGCTGTGTGGCCATGGTATTGGTAGGAGAGCGCTTAGTAACCTACGTTTTCGGTTGCATGGAATAACATACACAGGGAGAGAGAAGAGGCGCGATGGCAAGCATAATTCAACTCAAGAATCTCCAACCTTTTAACGTCACCCCCTCCGGTTCGTCGCCTTAATTTCCTTGTATTATTCTTGACAGTGCGTAGCGCTCGCCACTGCAGTGACCTTTCCGCTACTCATTAAGGCCTCTGCGCCTCTCACTAGCTACGCCGTTGGTACTTGACCGTTCATGGACACCATAACCGATAGCTATCCGCTTAAAGTGACTACTGGTGAAGTGATTTGAGTTGAGATTTACATTCCTGTTAATTTCAGTCACCTAATGAGGCATTTCGAAAGTGATTCGGTATCAACCCAGACCCACTAAGGCGGTGATGGACTCAGGCCTGAGCAGAAAAGTTATTAACCAAACGCAGTCTATCATACTAGAAAAATTGACCTCAGGGCACCAAAATTCATTTCTACACACCGCGCGCAAAATGGGTGGCAATGCATTATCCCTCATCCGACTGAAGATGTGGAATAGTCTGATATATCACCTGAGGACCCACCGGATAGGCTTGGTAGAGGACGCCGTCAACCGCTCCCTGTATATTGGGTGCCCCTGACATGCTTGGGTTGGTACAGGCTCCCGTTCAAGGTACCATGTTCGGTGCTAACGGTATCCAGCAGGTAGTTATTGGCTTTGGCAAAGCCCTTCATGCAATAGGCAACACATTTTAGCAAATGAGAGCACTAATCATTAGTGAGGCTTTAGGGATCCAACAGTTGACAAAACTAAGCAACCCTGGATCTCCCTGCATGATAGAACACATCGTGGTAGGCTTTTTTTTCGTGCAGATCCAAAGTTTCTGTCAACTAAATATTTAGGAGATATTTCCTAGTAAGGCCCCGGCCCTGTCCCTTCCAAGGTTTTCGTTACTTACCAATGGGCGGCCAAGCCGGGGATAGTATTCAAGCGAGTAAGCGCTCATGTGAAAGCGGGCTAGCCACTTGTAGCTGATGATGAAGCAAAGCGGGTGGGCGTGAAAGCCAATGATTCACTTCGCTTAGTAGGAATAACCATGACCTTTTAGTACTGGGGGTACAAATACCAGTTGAGGGAGGGTATAGCCCGCCTGACAAATGTGGACTAGATAGGGGGTAACGTCTTCATCTTGGACATGGTAAAAGTATTTAGGAACACGCTATACCACGAGTAATTACTCGGCCAAAGATGAAGACGGGTTATACTACGTAGTGTGACTGATCCGACATTATAGCTATTAATACTGAGAGTGACGTTGCATAAAGTATCTAGGTCCCTCTTTGGGTAATATTACCAATATTTTAGATTAGGGTCATGCTCTCACGCATTCGGGTTAAAGTATAATACATGATGTCAAATTATAGTTACCGGATCTGGAATGTCGATTAGCGCAAAGAGGCTAAGGACTACACCCCGCTGAGACTTCCCTGGGCGATCGATATGAACGTTATCAGGGCCGAGTTTATGTCGGTTGAGTACAACCGATATATATTGGTCCACGCTGCTGTCATATTGAGAGGGAAAAACCGGAAGGGTCTCGCAGCATAAGGCTCTAGGTGAAATCGAAACGGCTCGTGGTGGCCCGCACAGAGAAGACACGAGGCGGTGGTCCATCGGTAAATCGCCAAGTAATCGATATGCAACGCAAGATTTCTTTCTTTCTCAACCGGTCACGCTCTAATCCCGCTCTCTCTCTGCCCTCCCTCGGTTTCACACCCCACCCTATGGTAAACCCCTGTCCGATTCGTGTACATCATGTCCCTATCGACCCACCGCAAGCGCCACGAAGATGAAATATCTCAAGCCGACCCACCAATGCGAGGAGAGAAACGCCAGGATCCGCGAGTCGGCCGGCTTGATGCCCTAGTCTTCGGCGATCTTTCCGACAATATTATTATGGTGGTAATGGAAATGATGGTTGAGCGGTGGCGCATAAGGAGGCACCGTTGCAGAAAAAGGCGTGACGGTAGGAAAGTTAATCGGCACGAAAAATACCGCTGGAGACGTCGTAGCTAGTATCTTAGCGGAATCTAGTGAGCTAACTGTCTCACATACCATCAGCCGTCATTACCGAGAGGTCCAGTATGGTGACACCCAGATCTTGGGGCTTGACTTGAGGAGTCGAATCCACGCGGAGACCAGGCCTCCATTCACAGGCAGTTGTATCAGAGTTGTATGGAAACTGTATTGAGGTTTAGCAACACTTGTTATAAAAGGGTAGCTGTACGGTTAAGTGTAATAGGTCGAATATAAGAATATGAAAATAGCCCTAACTAGGGTTTAACAATTTAGCCACCTTAAAGCCTTGGGCCATGGGGCTAATTGGGAGCCTCCGTACTAATCGTCGGTCGAATTATCTTCTTTCTTATGCCGGTGGCCCACATGAATAATGGCCATGCCGCCCTTGAGGTCAATTTTTTCATTGTCGTCCTCAGACTCAGAACTAGAACTAGAATCTGATGAGCCTGACCCCTCTTCTACCTTACATGTGCTTCCGCAGGCGTTATACTGCTTAGCAATATCGGCGCCCGCCACGTTACCATATAGGGAGTTGCCTCTACGGACTAGCAAGGTGCTGCCTCGTTTAGCTCGACGGGTAGCCAGACGGCGGCGGCGTGGTCCAGTCGTTGGCTCGGTTAAGCCGCGGCGGCTGATCTGCCCCGGTGGAGGTTCGATTGCGACTGTAGTAGGGAGGGGGTTGGGTAGGGCAACCGTAAACCGGGCCATGATAAGCAATAGTAGACTACGGAGGAACATCGCGCAAGCAATTATGGAGGGGGGGTGTATAGGCTAGGGCCGAGGGCGGGGTGAGAAGCGACAGAAACCGTATCCTTGGTACGAGTGTCGAATATCAACAGACGTGTATAAAGACTAAAGTAGGACGGCGCATAAGAAAACGAGGCGATGAGAGACGCGGATGGTAAGTAACTTGAGGGACGGGCAGTGTACTGATTTTATACTCCAACCAGTTTCGTGCTGGGCCCGTACGCTTAGCCACTCTCCAGGTCACTTTTGCCGTTAAGCCAAGTGGCCGCCCCCGAAGCTAACACCTTGTCGATCACCCCTCACCCGCACAACAGGATTGGTGTAGACGGTCGAGAGGAGGTGGATGATGGAAAAATGTGATCCAAACACTTGCGGCCATGTAGCCAATCCACCAATTGAAGAGTGAGTGCAAGGATAGGTCTCAGCGCCGGTTAAATCACATGAGTGAGGAGGTTGTTCTATTCACTTTAGGCTGCGTATTTGGAGCTGGAATACACGGGCAACGAAAGCATCAAAAGCTAAACTAGGGAACAACGGATGCGCAGAGATTAACCCGATCTCTCCGCCTGACCTACACCCTGGCCCAGTGGAAAAAATTCATGCCCAACGGCCCTGTACCGGGGACATCACATTGGCTAATGGTAATTGGTTGATCTCCCTTGTAATATGCGAAAGTGGTACCAATCCTTCGTGCGCAACTAGCGGATCTGACGACGGAATACGCTCTTGACAATTCATGAGCTACGCTATTTTCTACGATCGTCCTTGAAGCCCTGGAGGATCCACCCTCTGCTACTTGACCTTCAGGAAGGGGGGGGGCAAGGTTCATTACTACTGGTCTGTGGTTAGTAGGGTCTAGGGATGAAAAGATGCAACCTTTGGGAATCACCACTAGTATTTGGATAACGATTCCTCCCCTTAACCGATCAATGCCAATCACTGGAGAAAATATTGTAAAATAGGCGACGTTAATACTCACAGCCATTCCGAAAAACTAACCATATTTTTAGATAGCATGGATCGGTCACGGCTACCCAATATAACTGTTAGTGTGTGGCAGGGTAAATCCTAGAGCCGGGAATTTATTGGTGCGGACACGCAAAGCGGTATTACAAGCATTGGCAAGTTCGAAATTGAATTAAATACATTGTAAGCTGGCGCTGTTGTAGCAGAGTAAGGCGAGTGGGGGTAGTGGGGAGGGCGGGAAAGTGAAGCAATGCGCCGCGAGTCCTAAGTAGTACGGGGAGTTAGGCGGTAAACAGAGGGTAGGAGGTATATAGTATGATACAATCAAGTTACCTCGAGGCGATCAATAGACCACGACAAGGAAAATAGAAGGTGAACGAGCGAGTATTTGTGGGTTTATAAAGCGGGCAGTATATTGGGGATAGAGGCGTGAAAAGTTAGCAAGAATAACGGTGAAAGACGTAGCTAGCAAATAAGGGGGGGTGGGAGTGGGTCTAAGCAGGTCGGATGTGGTATACGGGTTCCATTATTGATAATGAAGCTAGAGGTGCACGAATAAGTAAACTGAGCATAGTAGGTATAACGATAACGCAGAACCTGGTGGTAAGTACCCTAGGTTCTGCGCTATCGTTATCCTCGTCGCTGCTGATGGGATGAATTGTTGGTATAAGCTAGCAAGTACTAAAAAAGTATCAGGGGGGTCAGGTGAGTTTATGTTGTCTAATAAATGGTGGATAGGGTAGCATTGAAGGGAAAGAATTGCGGCACTGCATATGTAAGACGCGCCCTAAAGAGCATAATTCAATGGGCAGGGTTTGAGTTGGTGCTGGTGATTCTAAGATCGACACATGTTGATGCATAATAGGCTTCATTTCCGCGTTCGGCCCGTTACACTATCTAATCACATATCCAAAATACTGTTGATGTTCCTGGGGTGGGTCATAGGTAGCCCCGATTTACATTGGATTATAGCGTGCCTGGATCGGGTACTAAATCCCCTTAAACATATTGTTCCGGGCAACTAGATCCAGGGTGCGACTCGTAAAGACGGATTCAAAGTATGTTGACTGCGACAGTAGAGCCAAATTTATGCTTACATACCTTCGCAAAGGCCATTAGAAACGTGGTCGCTAAACGTACCTGAAAACGAAGATGCTTGTCGAAACAATATTAAGAGGCCTGACAATCAAAACAGCAGTACCACGCTCAGCTCCTACGGAATACAGGAAATCCGGCTGTAAGAGAAGCGGGATAGTTTCAGGCTTGAATCCTACCAACCTGCCGGAAATTCTCCCTCGGTAGAACTTGTAAATGGTCCTTGCCAGGCCCATCCGTGGAGTCCGGCCAATACTCAAGCTAGAGGACGGCTTCACCGGAATCTGAGCCTGTAGAAAAACAGGTTGGCCATTATCAAATGGCAAATGATAAAGGAGCAACGGGCCCTAGTGGTAGTAAATTCGGTATGGCTTTACATTGGATGGCGATTATAAGGATGCAAATCTATAAAAATGCTACGCACACTAAGCTCAGTTAAAACAAGCGGGTAAGGAGTTGGGCTTGTCAACTTAAGCACGGTAGGGAAGTAGAAGAGCAGGCTGGGTTGCGAGGAGCAGTCTACCAATAAAACATGTACTATATTCCTGGCTGGCCCTGCCACTATAAGGTTCAATCTTTGGGACTGAAGTCGTCAGCTCCCTTTAATCGCAGTAAGTAACGCCCCCCCCCCCTATAACGAGTGACAGCCCGTTAGCCGCTTCCGTTCACGTTGTGGTCGCCGAAGCGATAACCTCTGCGCCCATCCGACCGGCCGCACCCCGCTTGGTGGGCCGAGATTTGCCGTGGTTGGGCGTCCAAGGTCCGAGAGAATCGTTGGCATAGAAATCCATCGGGTAGGTATTCTGCCAGGGAACTGCCTCAAGAGCCACAGACATTTCGTACGGCGAGAGCAAGGGCTTAGTAAAGGCGTAGCCCCAGTCGATCGAAAGACGCGGACACGCCACCTGGACCCAGCTATAGAGTTAAGCAGTAGGGGATAAATCATAAAGGGTCAGTATCAAGATCCAAATTAGCATTCAGTGTACCGGATTAGAGTTCATGACAAACGCATTTTGGCCGAATTCCCCCCCCCCATGCTAGAATTTGATGACCTGAGGAGTACTTACGCGTCCACCTCGTCGAACTGAGCCAGCTTGTCGGGAAAGATTTCTGACAGGAGCACGGTGACGAAGGATTTGCCACGCTCCAAAAGTTTCTGCTCAATTTCCTAGGGATTAAATGGTACATAGGTAGGCGGGATAAAGTAGGGGCATGGACTCCAGGTAAGCTGCAAAGCCTTGGACCGGATACCTAGTGTTGTCTACCAGAACACGAGATAGTGAGAGTAACGCAGCCTCTAAGGGCATAGGAGTCTGAGTACGTCCAGACGTCAGTCCCGGGCCTCGAACTCACCTTCATGACCACTGGGCTACCCTGTCGGCCGAGGGTGCCGAGGATCAGGCCAAAAGTCTGGGCCTTTCTGGCCGTCTCGATGGCCTGCCGCCGGAGGGTATGCATCTCGGCATGCTCGTAGTATTCGCGGGTAAATTTTTTGGAATAAGGATCGTACCTGATTGAGAAGTTCGGAAGGGGGAGGGGGGGGCAAGATGTCGTAGATTAGCCGTAGCCCGACATGTTAGGCGGGTCGTAAACCATTACCCTTCATTTGCTAAGGATAGCCGGTAGACGGAGGGCGGGTCACCTACTTGTAAGCGGGAAGGTCGGGGTTGGCAATCATGATGGCCTCAAGGTGGAAGCGGCCGTCTGCCAGATAGCTGGGAGCGCGAAGGAAAGCGTGGCCGGTAAGACGAACAAATGTCGTAGGTTAGCGACTGCGACTGGTAGAGGATCACCCTCGGCTGGTTGGCTGGTTATGGCGGGCGCCCTTCTAGTAGGCCTTCGTCGTGGCAACTTACACGATGGCATCCTGATCGACAAGTTTTGGGGCAGTGCAGCCAAGAATCTCACCGGGAGACAGGGGTTTGGCCTGCGGAATGGTCACAGTATAGAGTTGGGACAGTTCCTCGCGGCATTGCTGTGCCAAGTGGGAACGCATGAGGATGGTAACGGGTAAGATGTGGGTATTTCAGTTAGGCCAGAATATGTAAAGAGGCGGACTCGGTGACCAAAAACACAGCGACATCAATAACCATGATTGTATAACAATTAGGTTCCACTCACCTGGATGGCCGCGACAAACTGAATTGTCCCGACGACGGCGAGACGTGATCCCAGGGCGAGGTTACGCTTGACTGTGCTAATAAAGTGGGCGGAATCGATGCCAATCTCCACGAATATGTAAAGGGTTTTGATTGAGGTGACATTGACGGGCACTAAGGGGGGGGGAGAGATGAGACAATCAGAGTGTTTGGAATGTTTAGCAGGGTAAACACGGTTAACACGCGGATGCAATAAAGGCTGCTTAGCAATATGGATATTCCAGCGGAATTCG
The DNA here is from genome assembly GCA_027575765.1 of Tieghemiomyces parasiticus. Taxonomy (NCBI): domain Eukaryota; kingdom Fungi; phylum Kickxellomycota; class Dimargaritomycetes; order Dimargaritales; family Dimargaritaceae; genus Tieghemiomyces; species Tieghemiomyces parasiticus. The sequence continues at coordinate 15,319 of JANBPT010000949.1, forward strand.
TCAATTAGTTGCCGCCACCCGTAGTCTTGCTGGGGGGTCGACCCTCAGAGGTGTACGTGGATCCCACTTACCCAGACAGCTATGACCGTAGTGCACGAGGAAATCACAGCCCAGGCTCTTCGCGGTGTAGTCATCGATGCAGCAAGCACCGTAGGTCACATCACCCATGATGACGGTCTCCACATTGCAGAAGCGTTCGAGGATATCCGATATCGTACAGGCGAACATCAGGATACCTTCGGGGAACTGAAGGGCTACCGTGCGGGCCTCAGCTTTGCGGATTTGCCACACGGTCTTATGGATCTCAAAGTTGTAGTTTTTGGGAAGCTACGCATAAACAGGACAGGGGTGAGGGATTCAATATTGGGAAGTGATGGGTACCATGGCTTATTAGCTCGGGTATGACCAGGAACGATAAGAAAAACGCCGGTTCACCAAGCGATTTCTCCCTTGTGATGCCCGGCCAAATCCAACTTACGATCGATATGGCCTGGTTTAGTAGCTCGTCGTGGAGTATATCATCGGGTATCTGTTGGGCCACCCTGTTCCGCCGTACACGTGGTTTTGGGGTGACGGTTGTGACCGAACCACTCGACTCTGGTCCAGGGCCAGTTGTCAGGTCTTGAGGGACAATAGGTTGCCCCACGGACGGTACGAGTTCCGGCAAAGTCATGGTAATTTTGCTATGTCGTTGGGGTCTGGAATTGGGACGGTAATGGCAACTAATGAGGCCTAAATGAGCAGCCGGGCCATACGTTCGGTAGGAAAAGTTGGAGTATGAAAGAGGCGAGAGACCCTGGTAAAAGAAAGGGGGGCTAATAGTTAAGGTTTCGAGGGAATGCAGCCTGAACCTTTCGACGAACAAATGTAGCAGTGTACCTACGCCGTATCGTGCTCGGCAGCTTTCAATAGCCTGAATCTCTCAGGTCGAAGAGGCAAGTATCTTGTGGTGAAGGAGTCGATAAGCCTGTAAAGAGAAGATCACGTGATGCAATACTTCTGACCTCCTCCCTCTAAGGCCTACAGCAAGGGTTGTGGCTAAGTCCTGTGAATATCCCCACAGCCTTCACTGGTAATCGCACCAGCAAGCGGAGCAAGGTCCCGCACACTCCGGGTTATACTAGCCAATGCCGAGGTCAGCCATTACCACCTTTGAAGTGCACTAGGGTTATAGACCTTGTCAGGGCCGACCAGCAATTATACCCCCTCTCTCTTTCGCTGACTTGTATCGGAAAAGTACACCCCTTTTTCAACCCCCGTCGGACGGCGAATAATACCATCACAATGAAGTAAGTGCCGCATCCGTGCTGGCACACTCCATCTCCCCGCCCCGAGACGACCCGCCAATGCGCCATCCATCCATCTAATCAGCCGTAGGACGAAACCGAGACGCCACCAAGCTCCAGGATGCCGTGCACGGCCTATCCATCCGTCGACCTGGCCTGTAGGGCCCCTGTACGAGCCCACCTAGACGAGCGAGGCTATGCTGGATTTTAACGGGATGGATGGCCGTCTGTTGTCGAATTCGAACTAGGCGGGAGGAGATTGAGCGACGCATTTCGCATCATCGCGGCTGCCGAGATGAATTTATGCCCGATGACCCCCATCCGCAAACGATGGCACTAATTCATAAGTCTGCACTTACGATTCTCCTCTGCCCCAACTCGCATCCCATCACAGGTTGGAACTCTGCTCATTCTCTGGCTACAAGATCTACCCTGGTCACGGGAAGACCTTCGTCCGCAGTGACAGCCGGACCTTCCGCTTCCTGAACAACAAGGCCGCCTCCTTCTTCCTGCGCAAGACCAACCCCCGTAAGGTGCTCTGGTCCGTGATTTACCGTCGCATCAACCGCAAGGGTATCACTGAGGAGGCCTCCAAGAAGCGTAGCCGCCGTTCCGTCAAGCACCAGCGTGCCATCGTCGGTGCTTCCCTGGACACCCTCAAGGCCCAGCGTGAGCAGAAGCCCGAGGTCCGTGCCGCCATCCGCCAGGAGGCTATCGAGAAGGCCAAGGCCAGCAAGAAGCTGAACGCCGAGAAGAAGAAGGCTGCCAAGGCCACTCAGTCCAAGCAGACGGCCGAGAACAAGGTTCTCAAGCAGACCACCCGTGGTTCCGGCAACAAGGGCCGTTAAGTGACGACAAGTCGCCGCTTGGCCTCCTCGTCGCCTGGTTTCAAACGTCCTGGGTTTCCCTCTCGCCTGCTACCCGTGTGCTCATACTATACCATAAAACGCGTCGGGAATAAAGTGGATTATGTAACCGAAAGAATGGTACCTAGTCGAATCGGTCGTCACACTTAGCGAACCATCGTAGCCAGTGCTTCAATCCGAACCTTTGTGGTAGATTAAACCAACCTGACAATGCTTCTAACTAAAATCTAGTATATACGGCACTTCCCGATCAACACATGTTCAGACCCATACCCGACTGTTGGGAAATGGGGTGAATCGCCTACGTGTTATAGATACCAACTGGGTTGCGGCCCTCTCAATAAGTTCCCCTCTACTCCTCATGTCCGACGAACGGACTATCGGTCAACCCGAAACATTTATCACAGGAAATCACGACGGCTGAAATGATACCTTACAAAGTGGCAAAGCCAGCAATATCATGCGGAGCTATTTAAAAGCGTAAGAAGTGGTAAAAACACGGGGCAATCTGGAGGGCGGGGACACACAAACGGTTGAGCCACCTGGCCGGCCTCACAAGTCCTGGGCTAACTGGAGGAGCACAGGGTCGTCAAAGTATTTGCTAATGTTGACGTCCTCGCTGAGACCCTTACGCCGACGGGTCTTGAGCATAAAATCGCGGGCGAGCATGGGGGCGGAGCTGACCTCGAGGGGCCGGATGACGGTGGCCTTATCGAGTGGGTCACCGGGGACGAGCTGCCAGTGGTCAAAGACCTGCTGGCAGAAGGCCTGGCCCTGCGTATGGGCACGGAGGTCGGTTTCGAATCCGAACGA
>JANBPT010000095.1:0-76976 GCA_027575765.1 Tieghemiomyces parasiticus
TAAACGTCCGGCCGGCCCCCCGCCGCCCGACCGCTCAGGGGCCCTTGCTCTGTCCGCCATCCTCCACGAGGCCCCTGTCCTCTCTAAGCACCCCGCAAACCTAATCGAAACCGCCGTCCGAGCCAAACCCCCCGCCAGCCTCGGTGCCATCTCCTGCACTGAGCCCCCGGCCGGTGCCGACCCGCCGCGGGAACGGAAGCGGCGCACTCGTACCGTCACGACCCCGAACCAGGCCCGTGTCCTGACTGAGGTGCTCAACAAGACCCAGTTTCCATCGACCGAGCAGCGCGAGCGACTGGCCAAGGAACTAAAAATGACCCCGCGTACCGTGCAGGTCTGGTTCCAGAACCAGCGCCAGAAAGCCAAGCACGAAAGCGGCAAGCGCGGTATGGTCCCCATCCATGCCGAGGTTCCCGTTACCACCACCGCCCCGACACGCTACCCGCCCCAGGTTTCCCGGCACGTTGCCCCCGCCTACCCGTCCCCGGCTCCCTTCCAATTCTCGCCCCCGGGCCTCAGCCATCCCGCCTACCTCACTGGCCTGCCGCCCGGCGTGCCCGGCTTATCTATGGCCACGTCGCCCCTTCTACCACCCGGCCACGAGTACCCCCAGGAAGAAGCGCTTGAGCCCCCGCACCAAGAATCCGTCGGCCAGAACGAGTACTACATGCGGTGGATGAACGGCCCGTCCGCCGTCCGACTGGAGAGCGCCCACCACGCCCGCCTCGACAAAGCCAAGCCCGGCCCCTCACAGCGCCCCGCCATCCCGCCGCCACCCAGCCTCGGCCCCTCCTACGCCAGTGGCTTCCCGTACCGTCCGGCCTACCCACCGTCCATCTCGTACGGCCCGCCGCTGGCCTCACGCCCCCCGACCCGGCACACCCCCGAGGCCGGCTACGGCGAGGCCCTCCGCTCCCCTTATCCGCCCTTGTCTCTATCGGCCGACCGCTCGCAACCCTCCCCGGCTCTGCCACCGCCTCCGTTGGCACATCCGACCCTCTCTCCGGCCAAAACTGCCCCGCCGCTCCGTTCGCCGGGCTCTTCGGTTTCCCTGCCTCCGCTTTCCGAGGTAATTCGTGACATTCCACGCTCCGCCACCCTGGACAAAACCCCGCTCTCTCCGCTAGATCCTGACCGCGGCCCCGCCAAGCGACCCCACAGCGCCACCCTCCCGTCCCTCGAAACCTTCGATCCGCCGCGTGGCGCTGACCAGAGCCCTCCGCTCAAATCGCTCCGTCCATAACCGCCTTGGCCATACCTGGCAACTCGTTCCCCACCGGGCCCCACATCCTCCATCGCTAGCCTCTGTCATCCATTCGCCTCCCTATTCTCTCTCTCTCTCGCGCGCGCTTGCCCATCTCCCCTATCGCTGCATGTTTTCCAACCACGCTTCTCCTACCCCTCCCTCTCTCTCGCCCCTCCATCACTTTTTGCATAACCCACCTCTCTCAACTCACTGTAACCTTCTCATCCCCCCTCCCATCATGCCGCGTCGCGGTCGTATCGCCCTTCAACTCAGTGTCGACAACCTACCCTGCCTGTGTTACCCATGCGAAGAAGACTAAAATTCCCCTCCAAGAGTGCGGCGAACCTACCTGGCTTGGGGGGGAGCGCACTCGCCCCCCCTAGTCCTCACCATGTCTGTTTCTGTGACTTCTCCCCCTATAAAGTATCTCCGCGGCCGATTGCTCCCAATCTGTCAACGTGATTTAAGTGGGTTTCTCGTGCCGGGCCGGTCGACCGTGCAGTCCGGCACATGACCAACGACCTTGTCGCCGTCAGACTATCTTAATGACACGGCAGATTGCCCCAAACACGCTGACATTGGTCACGCGCGTCCGTCGACCCAGGGCAAGATGTTGATGATAAGTGTATAGCAGGCTGCCGGGCAACCCCACTCACGCCAGTCCCTAGGCATGTCACCCTTTGTCTGATGTGTGTACGGGCCGATTGCCGCCCCCCCTCCCTCTGCAAGGTCCTGTCGCATTGTTTTCATCTATACGCAAATCCCCTTGCATGGTTAATTGGTTACGGAGTGATGCACTTAGGCACACAGCACTGTCATACCACCACCACCACCAACCTGGTGTTCTGGACGATGGACAGCTGGGCCACCTGAATTAATTAAGGATAGTGTTACTATTTGCAATTGAGAAAAATCTGAGCAGAGGGGGGGGCTCGGGTGACTTGGATCGACCCCCAAAGTATGACTCAGCTACCGATTAGCCACAAGAGTAACGAATCGTTTATAATAGCCCAAAAAAGTTCGGGATGCTTGGCCTATCTTGTCCGGAAAGAGCACCAGTCTGATGACCATGGGGCCAGGACCTGACAAAGCCGCAGAGCCAGAGCGGCCGCAGGAGGACACTCCCAGGCGGACCACCGGTCAAACTAGGTGGGCCGTGCCGCAAGCAAGGCCACCACCTCGCAAGCAAGGGCCGCACCACGGGGTTCGCTGGGCCACTCGGTCTGATGATCCGCCAGCCACTCCCCGAGACCTAGGACATCGGCAAGCTCCAAGGTTCCAGCGGGCGCCAGGTAAAGCAGGTGGGCCAACGCAGCCAGCAGCCGGAAGGCCGTAGGGCTAGCGGGTTCTTTGCGCAGGGCCTCGGTGATGGCACTGACAGCCTCAATCAACCAATCCTCGTGCCTGTGGTCGCACCATTCGGACGGCAGAGGTGAGGTATCCGACAGCCGCGTAGCACCCCGGGCCCGCTCGTAGGCTGCCCGCCGACCAGTACCCACCCAGGCCCCCAGATTAAAAGCCAAGGCTGCCCCGGCCTGACGGACGGTGACCTCGGAGCAGAGGATGGCATGAACCATCAGGCCGGTCAGTACATCCAGGAGGGGCGGCGTGCCAGCACCCTCCACGGTAGGCGGTTGGCTCAAGTGGTCTACCAGATTATCGCAGGCCCAGATGTTGCAAGCCTAACGTGAATTATGGTCAGATAATGGTACAGGTAGTAAAAAGTAGGTAATCAGACAATGGGGAGGGGATAAATTCGATGGTACCGCGCTGCAGTTCGGGTAACTCCCTTCCCTGGATGCCGCTACCTATTAACGAAAATGGCGTTAGATCCGGAGACTTACCAAACGCAGGGCAGTAATTAACAGTGGTCGTGGCACCGCTTCGCTGTCGGTGGCAACCGCCGTCGCATCGCTCAGAAGCTTTTTGGTCCATCTGAAGCCGGTCTCGCCCTCAGCGGCGCCACACAATCCCGGGCAGGTGAGGGCGTAGCGTACGAGGTCCAGGACTGGGAAACGATCGGTTGGCTTCAGTGTGTCGTAGAGATGATCGAGGGCGGCCCGCCAGGAGGTGGGGTCGGACAGTGGGGCGACGTAATCGAGTTGGTCGTCAGCCAGGACGACCGGGTCTAGCCTTTGGGCCTCAGGAAGAGCTCGCAGCCGTGCAAGGGCCCGACGCGCCCCCTCGGGTTGCGGAAATAGGATAGGCAGGTGACCGAGGCCATTTAGGGCTGGTGTCGGGATGAGCCGTCGGTGCGGGTGCGGGTCCGGTAGGACGGCGGCTTCCAGTGAACTCGTGGCCAACGCCGGTTCGACCGGCGAGTGGACGTGGGTGAGGCGATCGCTGGGCAGCCGACTGGGAGGCTGAGCCCCCTCGAGTAGGGGTTGTAGGGCGCGACCAAAATCGGTGGCCAGAATCTCGCGCGGCAGGTCCCGAATATAGGCCGGGATCTCCCCGCCGGTCAGATACTGCACGACCTCGGCGCTAAAGTGGTTACAGTTATGGTCGAGTAAGCGATACCGGTCGGCGGTATATTTGGCCTCAGCTAAGCGCGTTACAAAACTGACCAATTCCTCGACGGACACCTTGGTGTGGCCCATAGCCAGTCGTTGGAGCGGGGCGCCGTGCGCCGTGCTACCTGGTTTGGCGCGCAGGACCCCCTGGCCATAATACCACTCGGTGCCGTAGACCACCACGGATGTGTGCCAGATTCCTTCGACCAGCCGGCCCACAAGCTGCGGGGAGAGTTGCCGTGCCAGGCCATGCGACAAGTCGTAGACGTACAGCTCGACGGGAGCCCCCGACTCGGCCATGTGCGCAAAGGGAGGTTTCGAGGGGTCGGCGGGTGTAGAGCAGGGGGGCAAGGTATGCTTCAGACGTGACCTGGGCTACGGCACGCTGAAAGGGTTAGGAAAGGGTTAGCTAGCTACCAGGGCAAGTGCCAGAATGGGAACGATGGGTCGTGGTAAACCAGGCAAGGTGGAAGGAGTCAGAGCTCGGGCCTACGCTTGGCCCGTGAGGAAGCGGTGGATGCCCCAGGCACTCTTCATGCTGTTTCCAAATCAGAGTGCCGCAGTCCGTGGGCTCGGGCCAATCGTTGTGGGACACGGGCGGTCTTTTGTCCCTGGGGCCACTTTGAACGCTGAGGTTGGCAGTCGTCGTATCTACGGGGGTCACTGGAACAACACTACCACTCTGGCCTACCAACCAACCCCCCTCATCGCTCTGGGGTACCCTGACCAGTTTCCCCTGCACTGGAGCTTTACTATCGAAAACCGGGCAACAAGCCTCAGACGTTCACGAAGGCCTCTCAAGGCCCCCATGTGCTATTGACACCGTTCTATTATGGTGCTGAGCCTGGTATTGGTGGTAGAGCTCCTCTGCCATGGTCATCGACCAGGCTGATGTAAACACTAGTAGAATTGAGTCCGCTCGGGATGGAAGGGCGGAGAGGGTTGGGAGGAGGTGCGGTTTATAGATGGAAGTGATAATAAAAAAGGGGGTGCATCCACTTGATGTGAGCTCCAAGGGACGTAAGGGGGGGGGGGAAGTCGCAGTAGGTGACGGGGAATGAATCACAAAGTAGGGGAAGCAAAAGGGATTAATGAGCGGCTGGAGGTGTAATGAAGGGTGAGGGTGGGGGTGGTGGGGGTCAGGAGGGGGGGGTTATAGAGAGGCCATGTCGCATGGGTAGCGGCGAGCGCGGAAAGGGTTGAAGGCTGGAAGGATCGAAAAGAAAAACTGATCCAAGGCAATGCAAGCGTAACAATTAATTCCAATGATTCAAAGAACAACGGGTAATAGAAATAAGGCCGGGACGTGGAACGCCTCTACCACAAACGGCTGCACAAACTAAACTACCAAATAAACGAACAAGCAAACAAGAAAGAAGCCAAGGACAGGGCAACGGATATGAAGGCAAACAAGTGTACATATTACAGAGGAGGAGGAGGAAGGGGTGGAGCATGCGGGTGGACAGTTCACGACGGACTTGGCGAGGTTGGTGAGTCCTCAGCAGCGGAGACGGCGAGTTCGGGTGTGCTCTCACCGACGTGGCGTACGATGGTCTTGCCCCGGGATACCGTCTTGAGCTGCTGACCCTGGTCGGCCAGTTCCCGCCGCATCCGTTCCTCAGCAATCTGGCGCCGCCGGGCCATCTCGTCCGAGTGCCTTGGTTCGGGACTCTCGGGTAGGTGGTCGTCGGACAGCAGCTGTCGATCGTCCGGTAGAATGTCGAAAGCAGGTTCGCGGAGCTTTTGACGGTAGGCGTCGGCGATGAGGGCGGCGTCGACGGGCGAGAAGGAGCCGACCGAGTGCTTAGAATTGGAGGCGAGTGGTTGGGCCGAGTCGCCGCCGATCGAGGAGGCGTGGGCACTGTCAAGCGAGGCGGCCTTCTCACCAGCAAAGCGTGGCGAGGTCCCGCCCCTCCCCATGGCGGCAAAGCCCAGGTCGTCGGTAGCCACGCTGCGCCGACCGGGTACGGCCACGGCACCAGGGGGCGAGAGGGCACCTCCACCGGCCGCCAGGTTGCGCGGGTAGGGGCTGGACTTGCTATCCTCGTCGGCCAGGAGTTGGCCCTTGTAGGCACGACGGCGGCGGCGGAGGAGGAAGACCAGCAGCAACAGGGCCACCAAGAGGACGGCGCCGCCGACAGCAATCCCGGCGATGGCGCCGGCCGAGAGCGAGCGGGGCTTGACGTCGACGATGGACTCTTGAGTCACGGTGGCAGCGGCGGCAGAGGCCGTGACGGTCATCACGGAGGTGGCAGTCGAGTCAGAAGTAGAGGTGGAGGTCGCGTCAGCCGGGAGAGAGTCGGCACGGAGGTTGACGGATACGGCGTAGTTGGTGGACACGGTGTCACCCGAGTTAAAGGCACCAAGGGAGGGCACCAGCTTGAAACTACGGGTGATGGGGGCAGTGGCGGAGTAGAGCTGCTTGTAGTCGTTGAACCACGTGAAATTGGGGGTGACCGAGAATTCGCTCTGGCTAAGCTGCAAACCCATCCAGGAGTAGGCCGGGGCAGCCAGGTTCTGCAGGTCCACGACGTAAATATTGAGGGACTGCTGCGTCACCACGTCGGGGTGCCGGGGGTTCCACACGACGGTGGCCGGCTCACCAACGACCCATACGGCATTGGCCGCTGGGCTGCAGATGAGGACTGCCTGGGAGTCGCAGGCTGGGCGGGGGGGGTTTAGAATAGAAGGCCGTGGAGGGGAGGGGAGGTTAGTGCCTGGCCATAAACCCAGTGTGTCAGCCAGGATGGAGATTGGGGGGAGCTCAGATGGTGGGTATCTTAAAATAGAATCCTGGCCACTTGCAGCGCACACACACACTCCGCACTTCAGGTGGGGAAGGGTGGAGAGGGGGGGAAAAAACTCCACCCCACGGCTACTGGCTGGCAGGCCGGTCAGGCGACAACCCCCGCTGCGAGCTAAAAATAGCAGGCACGCTGGGGAGCCGCACAGAGCCCACCAAACCCCGGTTGGGTAGGCAATCCATCTGGCGGCCGAGCGGAACACGAAGCCGGGGTGGGCTGACCTCTGCTGAGCCCAGCCGGCCGGCGGGTAACGCAGTGGACGCGGATAGGCCCCCTGGACTTACCTGAAGACATGGCGGCGAGAACACGGACGGTCTCAAGTGGGCAGAAAGGCGGGGCTCGGGGGCTTCACCGGACCAGGCAGAGTGGGGGGAGTGGGTGGAGGTGGAATCCTACCCCGCGCGACAAGCGGGAGGCGGCAAAACGTCTGGGCGTCGACTAAGCGGATGGTGGGCTGGTAACAAAAAGATTAGGTACGACAATGATGGCCGCGGTGGGGAGAGAGGCTGGTGCAGGTTACAGTCGAGGGGGAGGACGTGTGGTCGCCTTTCAGCTTTAGGGCCGACGAAAGGAGAGGAGGGGAGGCCGAGTGAGGACGCAGTGGGAATGGAAGGGGGTGAGATCAGCAGCGGGCCTGGTATGAAGGCCGCGGCCGAAAGGCAGTACGCAAGCGAGAGGCACTGGAGCCCAGAGGTTGGCTGGCTGGGATAAGGGGAGGGAAAAAAAGGTGGTTGGTAAAGTAGTGGGCTGTAGGGTGGAAGGGGGGTGTTCTGTGCACCCGCGTGAGGCAGTCGGAAGCGGGGGAATGACGAAGCACCAGGGATCACAGCAAGCGGGTCGGACGTGCGGAGTCCCGCGGGATGGCAACAAGACCACAGAGAGAGGGAGGGATGGTGTGACGCTGCAAGATGATGGCGAGAATGCTTAAGTAGAGACGATTCGCGAAATAGTTAAAACTGCCAAGCGGAATACGAAAAAGGACCGAAGGCGGGGAGGCAGTAAGGGTCAGCGCATAACAATAGCGCAAGCACCAGGGGCGCCCGGAAGAAGCAGGGCGAGGCATCGACCCCATGGTTCACAGCTGTAATTCGCCTAGGCCCCGTCAGCAAGCGCCGGTGAGTGGCCAGTTAGCAGGCCAGCCAGGCCCAATGTGAGCCCCAGTGCCTCTCCTCGTCGAGTGTCCCCCCCGCCGATCCTCCCCTCAACCACCCGGTGAAGGCGGAGGCTGTGCTGGGTCTCGAGGGGGCGAAGCCCTCGGCAGGCAGAGGTATTGGGCCTCAGCATGGACACGCCGACAGGCTGGTCACCCAACCGCACTAACCGCGTCAGAGCCACCACGAGGAGCCTTGGAATCGAAGGAGGAGGATCCGCTTGCACGCCACGGCCAGCGATGGCCCGACGCTGCCGCCATTGGCCCACGTCCCCTGGCCCGCTCGCCCTGGGGCCACGGCCGCGCAACTCGGGGCCCCGCCCGCCTCTTGCCTCCCCGTCCTATACCGGTTTCGCAGAGCGGTGGCCTAATTCACACTCCGCCGCCACCCTAGCCTATATAATTGTTGCCTCTTTCCTCCATGGCCCAGGGTCGGCCCTGTCCACTCTCTGCAATCACTCCGCCCAACTCCTATAGACCAGTTATTGGCATTCCAGCCCACGCGCCCCAAGCCCTCCCCCAGCGCGTTCGTTCGCCCGTCTCTCGCACCAAAGCCTGTTACATCAGCACCGGCTGGTCGCTTTACCATCCGTCCGCCACTGTTCCAAGCACCTACGTGGTCCGATAGGGGCTGTCACTCTTCTGGCTCTTCTGCTTCCAGCGCCTGCCCCTGACGTTGTTGTCGCAGGCCGATCCCGCACTCGCTGCCTGCGCCTGCCCTGTCTAGCTGCTGTGCGCTTCCCATTCCTTCGGCCTTATATAGCCCCCCGCCCCAGCCTCGTCCTCCCCAGCGTGTCCCTTTTTTCCCGCCCGCCCCACAGAGACACCTCTTTCGCACTCCGCCCCAGCGTGTGCTGTCTGCCGTACTTTTAACCACTCCACGCCACCAGTCCGGACGCTCCCACCCCTCTTTAGCTCCAACGCCACTAGCCACTCCCTCAGCCACTCTCCACATCCGCCATGAAGATCCACTGCGCCCTGTTCCTCGCCCTGGCCTCGGCCCTTGTGGTCGCTGACGGTAAGCCCCACGACCACCAGCCCCCAGCCGATCGGCACCCCAGGATGGCGCGTTGTGTCACCGTGGCCAGATTCCCAGATGGCTCTCCCTCCCCGCCCTTCGTCGTCCGCTAACCCCCCTCCCTACCCCTCTCCGCTTCCCTCACACAGACAACTGCCAGAAGGACGTAACCGTCAACAGCCAGGAGGACCTCAACCAGGTCTCCGGCTGCAAGTCCTACTCCGGTAGCATCACCATCGACGGCGCACCAGTGGCCAACCTCAACCTGGCCGGCGTCCAGCAGATCAGCGGCGACCTGACCATCCAAAACAACGGTGGCCTGACCTCGGTGGTCCTGCCCAACCTGCAGAGCGTTGGCAAACTCACCCTGTTCAATAACACCGCCCTCACCGCCATCACCATGGGTTCCCTCAAGTCTCTCGACGCCTTCGTTTGCCAAAACAACCCCCGTGTCAACACCCTGACCTTCACCCGCGGCGTGCCGAACCTGGAAACCTTCCAGATCATCGACAGCAGTGTCGCCACCCTGCCCCTGCTCAACTTTACCAGCATTACCAATCTCGAGCTTTACGGCAACCGCAACCTGACCAACATCACCCTCAACAACCTGTCCCAGGTCAACGGCTACATTTCCATCGTCAACAACAACCGCGAGGTTACCGTCTCGCTGCCCCAGCTCAGCAGCGTCGGCCAGAACTGCACCTTCGCCAACGTCCAGGAATTGTCCGTGCCCAGTCTGCAAAAGGTCAAGAGCAACCTCAACATCAACGACAACCAATTCAAAAACTTCACCATGGACAAACTCGAGAGCGTGGCTTCGTCCGTGTCCATCATCAACAACGCCAACCTCGAGGCCTTCTCCTTCGCCGCTCTGACTGAGATTGGCGGCAACCTGCTGGTCGTCAACAACACCGAGATTGGCGCTCTGGACGGCTTCCCTTCGCTCAAGGCCGTCGACGGCTCCATTGACGTGCGCGGCACCTTTGCCAACGTCTCCTTTGACGACCTCCAGGACGTCAAGGGTGGCTTCAACATTATGAGCACCAAGGGCATCGACTGCTCCAAGCTCACCGGCGACTACGGCTCGAGCAGTGTTACCGGGGGCACTTGGAACTGCAAGGACAAGTCTAGCACCAGCGACGTGACGAGTACCGACAACACCGAGAGCACCTCGGCCGCCCTCGCCCTGCGCCCTATCGGTGACGGTCGTGTCGGCGCCCTCACCCTAGGCGGCTTCACCTTGGCCCTCTTCGCCGCCCAGCAGCTGTTGTAGAGTTTAGCGATGCAACCCTCCCCCCCCTAGGCTCTGGTAACCGCTGACTCTACGCAGAACGTCGCGCTTCTTGGCCCTAATTACCAACGCGATCCCCAGCTCCTATTTCTCTAACCCCTCACACCACCTTAGCCAATGCCCTTCCACCCCTTTACATGACCTCGCTCGCTTTACCCACCTTTCCTTCCTCTCCTGTCCGTGCCATCTTTTTCCGGGTTTCTCCTCACACCCTCTTCCCCTTGGTGAGTTGGTCAACGTATGTGGTGCTGGTTTTTCATCACTGCGATGTCCGCCCGGTACCGCTGGCCCAAGATTATTCTATACATGATTAGTAAGACATAAAAATAATACCTGCTTCTTATCGCGGTATGTCACCATTATAGGCATGAAGATTAGTGCAATCAACTCGCCAGCAATTCCTGTTAGATTTTCCCCCCCCCGCCTTGTTCGCTTAGTGGAAAGGTCAACTTCACATGACATCCTAAGGGGATTGGCGGTTGGATAACCACTACGGCGCAGATTTAGGCACAGTATCCAGCATAACCCCTCCCCCCACTCACATCCTCTGGTTGATGTGGGAAATGAGCCATGTACTATTACCCCTATACGTGATCGCCATCCCCTATTCGCCACCATGTTGAAAATCGTTGAGTTACAGCGGTACATGAGATGTACATGCTGAGCACGCCTAATTATCCTTTTCACAAGGGTCCAAATGGCCTCCTAGTTATCCCCACTTCCATTAGCTTGCTATGCTGTCCATTGAATATGAACCAAAGTCTGCAGTGACTGGGACCGAACCGGCACACACATGGCCAGGGTCAGTTTGGAGGATGAAACGGTGGCGGCACTGTAGAGCCAGCCAAGTGGCGAAATACACAAACCTGCCAACACAATTGCACTGGCGATCAAAAAGGCCAGAGTGTGGTTTGACTAGGTGTGGTGCATCCTCATTGGCAGCGCCTCGCATAGCCCAGCAGCGTTTAGGGACCACCAGTATCTTTGGCACCACCCTCATCAACGGTGCCCCCCTCACCAGGGGAACCTTCATTATGTACACAATCAGCCTGGCTGCCAGAATCAGTATGGCAAAGCGGAGAGGGTTGATTTAATCGATTAGGAGAGTAACGGGGAGGGGGGGGGGTGCGTGATGTGATTGCACACCACCGCGACCAGACGAGGAAAAATGAAAATCATGCATTGGCGGGTTGGTCGACAAGGGATAGGGAGATTTAGTGAAACAGGCGGTGTGCTTAGGAACGGGAGGGGGGTTTGCGGAGGGGGGCGGCCGGTGGGTAGGACCCAAACGAAATCTCAGCCCGATCGTCACGCAAAGGCGGATATTATCCCCGCCCATAGCCGGAGAGGTCGCTAGAGACATGCCAGCGTGAAGAGGACGAGACCGGCCGATAGGCCGAGGGCGGAGGCAGTGACCGAGCCACCGCTGGTGGAGGTGTTCGTGGGCGAACTGGAGGAGCTCCCGGTGGAGTTGTCACCCACCGTAATGTTCCCCGCGTCGAGACCGGTGGTGTTTGTGATAAAAGGCAGATAGTACGAAACGTGGGTGTAGAAGGCAATCCCGTCAGCCGCCCCACAACTGGCAGTATTACTCGGCGAGTACCCGTAGCTGGTAACGCCAATCTGGGCGTAGCTGCCGTCAGAGGTGGATACGACTAAGGGGCCACCAGAGTCGCCCTGGCAGGTGTCCTTGCTGGGGTTGTCGGCCGTACAGACCTGGGGACCGTTGGAGTTGCTAAACGTCCCACCCAGCGTGATGCACTGTCTGGGGTCGCTCGACACGGTCACGTTGACGGCCTCCAGGGTGCTGGCCTGCTGCGTCGTGTCCACGCCATTCGTCGAGCCCCAGCCAATGGCTGTGGCCTGGTCCCCACTCTTGATGGACGAGGTCAGAATCTTGACGGGCTGGACAGTACTGCTGAATGATACCTGCTTGGTCACCTTAACGAGGGCGATATCGTTCTCCAGGGTCTCAACATTGAAGTTGGGGTGCACCACAATCTTGCTGCCCTTGTACTGGCTCGAGATGTCTGCAGAAAGGGTGCCTACCGTGAAGCCGAGGGACGCTGCCGGGTGGACGATGCCCGTGTTTACGTCGGTGACGCAGTGCCCGGCGGTCAGGAACCACTCGTCGGAGAGGAGCGAGCAGCCACAGTCGATAAGCTCGTTGCCGCTGGTGATTTCGAGATGCGAAATGAAGGGGAATTGGGTGT
Organism: Tieghemiomyces parasiticus; assembly: GCA_027575765.1. Classification (NCBI taxonomy): domain Eukaryota; kingdom Fungi; phylum Kickxellomycota; class Dimargaritomycetes; order Dimargaritales; family Dimargaritaceae; genus Tieghemiomyces; species Tieghemiomyces parasiticus. Next base: position 12,236 of record JANBPT010000095.1, read on the forward strand.
CGCTAGACACCTTGGTCCCGCCGATGATTCGCCCAAACTGGGCGGCCTCCTTGGCAGTGGGGACGGCCACGACGGTGGTGGCCGCAAGGCATGCTGCCGAGAGGAGGCAGGCGGTCCGGACGAGGCTAGGCATCGTTGATGAGGGCGAGTAGATATGGGGTGGTTATGGGGGCAAGGTCGCCGAGCGAGCGAAGAGGGGAGCGGGGTCGAGCAGCGGAGGGGGAGGTATCCGTCGTCGAGGGGCGGTATACGTGGGGAAGAGCGGCGAGACCGCCGGGTGAAACGTAGGCGGCGGTCAGGGCAGGTTTACAGAGCAGGCCACCGGGTCGTTGGGACAGCGCCAAAGGGTCGGAGTTGTATAATAGACTTCCGAGCGAGACTCGAGAGAAACCTTGGAAGGTAGCACAAACTAAAATAGGTGTCGGAAAAGCGCCGGGGTGAGCTCCGGGTACGACTGGGAGGGTTGAACAAAACCGTAGAAAATCGTGAAAACAAGGCTGTGGTAATACAGGGAGCAGGAACCGTCCGAGGATACTAGGCGGCACGACTGGCGAGAGCGGGGGAGGTAATACAAAGAGCGACGCAGGTGGCTGGATGGGCGGTTGTATATATAGAAAGGGGCGGGTGGGGGGACAGTGGGGACGGGTTGTCTGCTAAGGGGTAACACCGAAAAGTCGAAATGGGGTGGAGTGAGGGGGCGGCGGCGGGAAGTGTGGGCGAATCGCGGGCCGGTGTCAGCCTAAGGATCGGAGGGTTGGAAGTGCCCAGCGGCCAAATAGAATAGAACCTACCACGATGCTGTCCCCGGTGGACATCAGAGCCGCCCACTGCAGAGGCTGAGATGTACGTCGTCCCTGGCCAGCAAGGCCCTATCTTCACCGCCCACCCTGGGTGGGTCGGGGACAACGGGCGACCCCCGTCAGGGCCGTCAACCAGTATGCCAGATCGGTCGTCCGCGGTCTAGCTAGGGAGGGCGGCACACCAGGGACCGACACCTACCTCGCCTTAAGGAGGGTCGCAGCGCTTCCGCGACGTTACATCAACACGCCATCCATCCTCCTCCGTCTACGTCGCCTTGCCGTCCAGGGTCATGGGTCGAGCGCCATCGTGGACCCCGTCGCGGTACGGGGCGATACATCCGCACCAAGCCACCGTGTCCCCTGCATTGGCCCGGCCCAGGGTCGTCGGTACCTGTTGCAAGCCTACACCACCCAAGGCACGGCAAGGACAGGAGACTCGCCATCGGGCCGGGTGCTTAGCCTTCATGGCCTGCGCTCACTCGGGAAAGGGGCTTTAATTCTAGCACGGAGTGTCATTGGTCCGGCCGGTTGTGTCATGAGAAGCGGGGCTCCGCGCCATTGGGGCCGCGGTCCCGGATGCCAAGACTTTACCAGACTTGATCCGCCGCCACCTCTACGCCCCGGCACGCTCTACATCCCGGAATATCTCTGAAAATATGCATGTCAACCGTAGAGTCCAGCCGTGGCATGCCCCCCCCCACGACTCGGTCCCGAAATCCCACTTGGTCTAGCCTTGGATTATAACCTATCTTCCTTCGGCTCTCCTAAACGGCGTTTAATAAAACCCTTCTACTCTCGCCTCTACCCACTGCGTGCCCAAAACTACGGCGTTGCTCGACACTTTTTTAACCCCCCAGCCTCGTCTCCAATGGTCAGCCCCTGTGGCCAGAGTGAGGCCGAGGGAAAAGGGGAGGATGGGTTTCCGACTTGCCAATGTGGGCAGCCAGACCCCGGAGGGTGATCCCCGCCGTCGGACACAACCATTTGTAGTCTGTCTCGCTCCAAACTCCCCTCACCCGCCTTCGACTTGGGATTAGCACTTCTCATTACTCAATTGTTCGCAGAGGCTACGCCCAAAAGTAGTGAGGATTGGTCGCCTTCGGTTAGCCGCTCATTTCTAACCGCCTCTCGTCGCCATTGATGTCAACAGGATCGGTGCTGCCCAGTGTACAGCAGCAACTGTTGGAACGCGCCAGGTCCCCATTTCCAGCCTCCAGTGAAGGTCCAGATAGCGTGGAGGTGAGGGGCGTGTCTCTCACCATTGCTACCAACCACATTACCGATAGCATGATTTTCATTGCGCTGGATATTTTTATAACCTCAAACTGCCCCTCCTCCTCCTTATAGGGCCACCTTCCAACAGAACTCCACATATCCCCTTCGAACCGTGCTACTTAAGTTTATCCCTTTTAAAGATGGGAGTGGTTTCCCACAGAGTACTTGTACGCTACTAAGATGCAGAGACCACCGCCTCTATTCCCTCTCCGCATGTGTTGCCATTTTCTCAAGCTTATTTAATTTCCTGACCTGCTGACTCCAACTGAGAGCAGCGGTTATAGAATCGTCGATTGACGGTATGTACATTGTTTCTGTTGTCTGGATGTTATGCTGCCCAGCATGGTGGCCAACAAAGGTGGCATCGTCATGGTAAGGGTCAATAGGGGGTGCTTTATATAGGAATATGGTACCAAGAACTAAGTGATCGCTACCACTTCTAGCGTGGCAACCGGTAATGAACACCGAGACCGTTACAAATTAGGTGCAGAGATAAGGTGGTGGGAAACGTAAAAAAAAATATGGGTGGCCTCGGTGAGGGTATATAATAAGGACACGTTGGCGAGCCAAAGCACGGTGAGTTCGGTCCCTAGGTGGTCCGTGTTACAAGCAGGGTCAGGGTCAGTAGTAAGAGAGCACCGGTGATGGGGCCCGAATTGCGGGGGGACGTACCGCCCGTGCTGACGGGCGAAGCGATGGTATCGTCCGTGGTCGTCACGTTGGCCGGGGGCGCGGCAGGTTCACCCCCCGTACCAAAGGTGACGTCCTTCGCCGTCAGGCGTCCGTCTGTGGTCAGCCAGGGCAAATAGTAGGCTACTCGGGTAAAGTAGGCCAGACCACCGGGCTGGCCGCATGCCGTGTTGGTGCTGTTATAGGCCTTACCACTCATGAAACCGCTTAGGTACCACGCCGAGTCTTGGTTAATCAGGAGGGGGGCGCCGCCGTCATGCTCGCACAGGTCATTCGAGGGCTTTGTGGGCGCGCAGAGGATGGGCCCGTTGGTGTAGTAATTGCCCACCAGGGACTGGCACTGCACCACGGTGCCCACACTGAACTCTGCGGCCTGCAAGGTACCCGGCGAGTGGCCCGCCGATGTCGAGGCCGGGTTAGCCCCAACCACTGTCGCGACATGTCCTTCGTCGGCTAGCTCGTTGTATACTTTCACGGTGCCCACGGTCTTACTGAGCGGGGCCGCATCGACCAGGTACACCACCGCCAGGTTATTGGCCAGAGCGTTGGCGGTGTAATTGGGGTGGATAGTGTAGTTTTGCACACGGACGTGGGTGCCTTCGATGGTGGGCAGGTCCTCCGTGGACCCCACCACTACTTCGACCCTAAGGTCGGTACGGACCTGGCCTTTGATGTCCATCATACACTGGGCAGTGGTGAGTACGGCGGTTGGCTCAACCAGGGTGCCCAAACACTGGCGGCGCTGACCGTCGGTGCTCACAAACACGTCGACGATGAAAGGGTACTGACCAGACTGGATGTCTACGCCACCCACCAGACGTCGCCGGAGGCCCACGTCTGCGGCACGGAGGCCCTCCGAGCCGAAGACACAGAGACAGGCGAGTATGAAGTAAACCAGAGTAGGTCCAGAGAGCATGGTGCGTTAGGGGAAACAGGTAGCTGAGCGGGTATAGAGTACGGTGTTTTGGCCAGAGAAGGGCTCTACCGATGGTGGATAATAATGGTCAGCTGGCGTTCTGAACGGTCAGTGGGATATAAAATCTAAAACGCTAAACGTGCGCAAGGAAAAAATAAAGTTAAAATATGTGGCCGGTATACCGACAGAGGGATAGTTAATCAAATCTCCAGCACTGCCATCGGGACTGGGTCATCCAGCGGACTTTATACAGCTGACGAGACAGCTGATAAGCAGCGAAAATAGGAAGGAAAAGGACAGCCGCGGCGGAGTATGCTGCTGCAGAAAGGATGGGTGTGATTGTCTCACTTCCCAGTTGGGTTATGAAGCAGGTCAGCACTTTCCAGTGATCACCGCCAGATAATGGGGCCTGACGTTAAAGAAGAAACCTGACAAACGGAGTGGCAAACTTGATCAGGTCATGCCTCGCAGAACCACAGACAATCGGTACGGCCAACCTTTGAACGCAGAGAGGACCAGTGCGGTGGGGGAGGGGGGCTACAATGACAATGCCACCGCAGTGTGGGTTAACATGCAGTGCTGAGAAATAGGGTATGGTAGTGCCATTTTGGAAGTCCATAAGGGTCAATCCTACGCCTTCTTCAGGCATAATCTGGAACAGGCAACTGTTGGAAGCTGACCTTACCACTGGGTGACCCGATTAGTTTTGGTCCGCTGGTCCACTAGAACCTCACCAGCATACCCCGCAGCAACAGTCGAGGCAATGTGATATAGGGCATAATGGTAACCCAACAGTTAAAGGTAGGAGGGCTCAAAGTCAACAATACCATCCTCCCTGCGTCTCAGTAGGGCGTTTAACTCACCATTGTTAGCAGAGTCGCTCGGCTGCATGCCCTGCGTCTATTTTTCTTCTTTTGGCACCAACAATACCGCCTCGAGGCCACTATTCACTTACCAATAACCCCTGAGCGGCGCGTGCCTGCCCTACCAGACCCCGGCTTGGCACCCTTCGGAGATTACCCCACGGGATACGTCAACCCGGCCAAGGGGCTATTGACATGCCATGTTTAGGCCTGACTGACTTTGTAGGGTACCAGTCAGTGCGCTAGACGGCTATTCGTTCCGCACAATTCTAAGGGATAAATATAGAATAGTCGTTGCGCTAAGACTATTAATGGTAAATTGGCCCCCTTTCTGTCAAGCGTCGGTTGCGCCGAGGCCGGGGCTCGGCTCTACGGCACTATAACGTTCACACTGGCATGCTCGGATAAAAACCTTCAACCAGGCATGTGCTATGATCTGAATCCGAAAGGCCTTCCAGCCGCACGATTCCACCGCGTGCCCCATACACGAGTTTTCTCCGCAAGTCAGGGTCCATTTCACTGCCGTCGTTCCGGGCCTGCCCAAAATTTTGAGTACAAGGCCAAACTCCCATGTATTACAAATTGTCCTGGTGGGGGGTAAAACCAGGGTGCAAGCATCAAGTCGGTCAGGTGCGACTCGGGAAGCTATACGTTGGCGCCGAAGACCATCGGGTAGTGGTCGATGGCGATGCGTACGAGACCACCTATGGTTGCACCGCTGGCCGGGTCGTACATGCGCATGTCCAAAGCTAGGTTATCGGACCGGACCAGGTTGGGCGTCCACACGATGGCCAGGTTGTGTGAAGTCATTTTGTTACTATCGGCCCGTTCAGCGATTCTGTGGAGTAGCCGGAAGACGTGGGTCAGCACGAAACGACCGGGGGCATCCAGGGTAGGGAGTACTTGGTCGCGGATGAACCGTGCTCGGTCGGCGTCAGTAGCACACTCGGCCATGTCTGGCACCAAGTCGTACAGGGATACGGGCAGTACTGTGGTGGGCAGTTCGTGGAAGTACATCTTGAGAAGTACGGCAGCGACATGGACGCCTAGGGGGTCCAGGTCGACGGGAATACCGCAGTCGTAGTCCGCTTTGGTGGATTTGAGTTGGGCGCTACTGGGTGACCGTCGGAAGATACCCTCGGTAGTCAGACCTAATCGATGGTGGATAATTAAGGGGGAGGGGAGGGGGATTGTAGTAGCCAGGTGACCGGGGTCGGTGGTAGTGAGTACGGAAAAACGCTAGATCAGGATATGGATATACCTCAGGTAAAGGGAAAGCCACCCGTGAGGGCTCAGGCTGAGCACAGTACCCATATACGCATACTTACCTTGGGATTCCAAGTAAACAATGCAGTCGCGAATCACGGTGGGTAGACCTCGCTCGGCATCGGGTCCGGTCAAGTCGGCGAGGGGAACTCCAAACATCGCCCCGGGCCGCGGGCCCGTCATGGTTGTTGGGTCGCCGCCCGGGCCCCGCCGTAGGGCCGCCGTCACCGCGCCAGGCGGCTCGAGGGTATCGTTGTAGCTGACGAGGTGGCGTTGTGGATAAGGGTAAGAGGCGAGAGGATACAGGTTAGCTAACCACTGGCTGGATTTTACGAAACTAGGGGGGCCTAGCTCACTTGGGGGCTGGGCAGTGGCGCGTCAGTCTAGGCAGCAATATCTGCCAGGTCACCCGCCAGACCGCGGGTTACTTACGCTTGGACCTCGGGTGGTACGGAAATTTGGTCGAGCGGGACCAGGTGGGCCAAGTCGCTGAGGCGGTCAACCCAACTCAGCTTTTTGAAAAACTTGGGACTGGAAGTCACCGTTAGCATCCAACGAGATGGGGGCGAGAAGGATTGTGATTAATGGCCAAATCGATGGGGGAGGGCATGTTCCATATGACAAGCACCAACAGGGTACGTGAAGCAGTATAAAAGGGATGGGCGAGGGGGGGGGAGCAGGAAAGGGCGCGGATAAAGATTAAGAGGAAAGGGGAGCAGTTGGTAGTGGTAAGGAGGAAAGGCTTAGGGTGCAGACGGTGGGGAATGGCAGTTGGATGTGACGTAGCCGGTCGCGTTGTATATAACAACCCCACGCTGGGGGCCGGGCGGGGATACGGATACGTGTGTTGGCAGCGGTACTAGACCGTACACACGCATGTATAACCCCCCCCTTATCGGACAGAGAATGTCCAAATTATACCACCCCTATCCCAGAGGGGACACCCTACCGTAATAGAAGGCGGGGTGGAGTGGGCAACTTAGTGGCAGAGACCCGTGGTCTCGTGACAACAGCGGAACCCAAGGCGTTGGGTAACGGCGTCTAGACAGTGGAGAGCAAACGTACCTGACAACGGCGCCCATCATATCCATGAGGACTCGGGTCCAAGTCGCCGGGTGGACCACATAGAGATTCTTGAGGTTTTTCTTGTACCTGGTCGTCACATCGTAGGTAGGCGAGGGGTGTGAGGGTCGAGGGTGAGTACAGGGTATGGTTAGCGCGCTACGCGGGCATGTCGAGGGCCATAATGTACAGACGCTACGGGGACCCGTCGAACTTACTTGCGACTCAGGCTGCGGTAGGCCTTGAAGAGCCACGTCCAACCGGGGCGGTGGGTGGCTCCGCTGGTGAAGAGGACGACGGTGTAATCATTCTCGACGAATTCATCTAGTTTGTACAAAATGATGCTGGGAGCAAGGGGGTCGTCGGTAGTAGAGGCGGGTGAGAAGGGCGACAAAAGCCCGGCCGTGGTTGGTCGAGAGGCGGGGGTGCTCAGGCGGGAGGCACTTACCTGAGTACCTTGTCATAGTCAACTTCCTTGGGGTCGAGGAAGTTACAGGCGCAAAATACCAGCATGGGTTTGCTTTCAAAATCGACGCCTGAGTCGGGTGCATACAGAGGGGGGCGGCGACGACGCAAACAGCAGATGGGTCAGCCGCAGACTCGGTCGGGCGTTAATGGGCCGAGACCATGGCAGCAGCCCGACCGCTACTTACCGGCCTGGAAAATGATGCGGGTGGTCACGTAGTGAAATAGATCGGCGTCGGAGGGGTACCGGGGGGCGACCACGGCGGTCTCCCCCGACATGGCCGACAGGACACTGATGCGGTCCGATACGAACGAGGCTGCTTTCCGCCAGTGGCTCATGGTTTAGACAGGAGGAGAGGGGAGGGGGGGGGATGGAGGAGACGGAGTGGTCGGGGAGGGGAAATGAGCGGGACGGGTAATGGGCGGACCCAAGAGAGAGATGTGGACTAAAGGGGACGGAGGGGTGCTTATTGGGCCACCGCCGGGGGAAGGGGCAGGGCAAGGGCACATTTTATTGGTGGTCGCTTGGGACTCGGAGTCTGGGGGACATGCTACACGCCGGTTCCCTGGCGACTCGTTTCGTCAGCGTGTTGTATCACATGGTAGAGAGCAGTATCGCGGAGATAGGAGGGTGCATATAAGACTTGGTGGTCTTCGCACACACCCCGTGCCCGCCATTCACGGGTCTAGTACGTAGTTCTCAACATCCCTCCCTCCCCTTCCCCTCTGCCTACCGCTTCTCCAGTCTCGCCCTGTCATTTGCACCGTCCCCTCATCCGACCTTCGCATTCCCTACAAGCTGTCGCAATGCAAGCCCTCGTGGTCCGTGACGGCTGGCTCAAGACCACCGCTGAACTCACCGTCAGCGAAAATGTCCCCGTCCCAACCCTCAAACCGGGCCAAGTGCTGGTCAAGGTCGTCGCCGCCGGGGCCAACTTTTTCGATATCCTAATGGTGAGTAAATGTGCTCAACCGAGTCGACCGTTTCGTAAAGCAACCCTGTACGCCCGTGCGGTCCTCTCCGCACTGCCATCTAGCCACGGAGCCTGCCGTCTTGTCCTATTCCCGCCTCCTCGTTTCACTTACCGCTTCCCAAGCTCCCCCTATCATTACCCTCGTACGTGACAGGTTCAGGGCAAGTACCAGGTCAAACCGCCGTTCCCGTTCACGCCGGGTGGCGAGTTTGCCGGCGTCGTGGTCGCGGCTCACCCTTCTGTTGAACTCAAGCAGCTAGCCATCGGTACCGCCGTCATGGGTTGTGACAAGTGGGGGGCTTACGCCGAATACATCGCCGTGTCCGCCGCTCAGGTCGTGCCCAAGCCAGCCCCGCTAAGCTTCGAGGAAGCCTGTGGTCTGACTATCACCTACCCGACCAGTTATGCCGGCCTTGTCCTACGGGCCAACCTACAGCCAGGTACGTTCCTCCGACCCGCTCACCAGGCTACCCGCCCAGCACCGCGCGACCGTCGTCACATACCTCTTACCTTAACGACCGTTTCGAGTAGTAGAAATGTCTATTCGCGAGCGAGTTGACTAATCAACCCCCCCTCCCGCCCCGCGGCTGTATGCCCCTACTAACCTCGGCCCTACGCCCGCTTCGACAGGAGAGTACGTCCTGGTCCACGCCGCCGCCGGAGGTGTGGGACTCGCGGCGGTCCAGATCGCCAAGGTAGGGCGCACTGGCTCACGTGACCTCTACGCTGCCCAGGACAGCGACTGGCAACACTCGCCCATACCGATTTCCCTACTAACCCTCCTCCATCTTCATCTATCTTCCCCTTACTCAGCTGCTGGGAGCCCACGTGATCGCTACGGTCGGCTCGGATGAAAAGGCCGCCGTAGCACGGGCCCAGGGCGCGGACCACACCGTTAACTACCGCGATCCGGACTGGCCGGCCCGGGTCAAACGCCTGACCCCCCAGGGCCGCGGGGTGGACGTTGTCTACGACCCCGTTGGCCTAATTGATCTCTCCCTCAAATGCACCGCCTGGAACGGCCGGCTGGTGGTGGTTGGGTTCGCTGCAGGTAACATCGAACGACTTGCCCTAAACCGGGTGCTGGTCAAAAATGTCGCCGTGGTGGGCCTGTATTGGGGGGCCTATCTGGTCCACGAACCGGCGCGGGTGTCTGAGGTTTGGGGTGCCCTACTACCCTGGTTTGCCCAGCGGAAATTCCGGCCTGTCGTGTACCCACAGGTCTTTGAAGGCCTGGCGCAGGTTCCGGCTGCCTTGGATACCATTGCATCCCGCGATTCATACGGCAAGGTTGTGGTCAAGGTGGGGACTGCCTCCGGTACCCACCTCTAGCGGACAAGAATAGTACTTTAGGTATCGAAAGGCCGACCCCCTGTAGCTGCGACGGTTAGCCTCTGCGACACTGTATCAATAGATAATCATCGGTCAACCTGGTTGCCGCACGGCACGTTCATTCGACCGTTTCAAATAAATAGCTCACCTGATAATAAGGGAAATTAACATGCTCCCATCGTCGGACCCACGCAGCAGCGTCTCTGCGGGCTTGTGCAATGAACTATCTTTAAACCCGACCCCAACAACGATGTCGATACGTACCAATGTGGGGGCGTCCGTCTGCCCGTGCACCCTGGATTCGTTGCCCTCGCATCGACCACGCAGACGAAGGATTAACTCAATTTCACGACCGGGTGAATATAGTCGTCGTGTTCACCGTTGGCTAAGTGGTAAACTTGATTTACTGCTTGGCTTCATCAGCAACGCGGTGGGGGGAGGGTCAATTATCATTTGATGCTGACAATGTCAGCACAACGTCTACCCCATCCCCGCTCCCTGGCTGGTCGGAGGAGAGAGACGGAAACTAGCTTTTTGCCCCTACCATACCTCTCGCCCATGCCCGGAGCCCGCAGACGCGTCACGGTATCCCTGTTAGGGCTACTCTTCGCAGCTACACGTCATAGTGGCCTACTTTGGGATACTCCCCCCCGGTTCAGATCACTACTCTAGGAATGCATTTGTCAACCTGCCTATTTCCGCTCTCCTCAGTCCGCATTTTACCTCTCGCCGCTTCACCTACCTAGCGGCCCGCTCATTTAACCCTCCCCGGCCAGCCGACTTACTTTAGCGCCGTATAGCACCGCCTCCGCCCCTCTAACATGGCGCACCGCCTTTCCCGGTCGGCCCGCGGACTCCTGGCCGTGGGCGCCATAGGTCTCGGTGGCTACTGGTACGACCGACAGGTCCAGGCCTCGTCCCTCACTCGCACGTTACGTACGCTCTACGCTAACGTTATGATAATTGTCGACTACAAGTGGAACTTTCAACCGGGCAAGGCCGACCGTATTAACGACCTGCACAGCCGTGTTGCTCGCCGTGTGCTTGACGTGTGTGAAAAAAACGGGTAAGTGTGCCGTAACGCCGCGCCATCCAGTGGCCAGTCGACGCTACGCTACCCAGTACTATTATTACCCTTCCCTCCCTCGCGTGAAACCTTAACTTGTACGTAATAGCCTTCCCCTACCCTGACGCCATTGTGCAACCTATTCGGCATGATGACCTACCAGTGGTCTCTACATCAAATTCGGGCAGGCAGTGGCCCTGTATTCGACCATACTACCGCCACAATACAACCAAATCTTCAAGACCATGTACGACGAGGCACCCAGCATCCCCTACGCAGAGGTGGTGCGCATCTTTGAGTGCGAGTTTGGCCGGCGGCCCGAGGATCTGTTTGCGGAGTTTGAAGCGGAACCCGTGGCCTCGGCCTCGATCGCACAGGTCCACCGGGCTAGGTTACGCTGCGCTGACGGCTACGGTGCTTGGGTAGCGGTGAAGGTTCAGAAGCCTGCGATTGCGACGCAGATGGACTGGGACTTGGCCACGATTCGATGGGTGGTAAAGGGGCTAGAGTGGGCCTTTGATCTACCGTTAACCTGGTCCCTGGAGTACACCTGTGACCACATCCGACAGGAGATTGACTTTATCAACGAGGGTCGCAACGCGGAACGGGCCCGTTCGAACGTGAACCAAGACGCGAAGCTGGCTCGGCACCTATACATCCCCCGGGTGTATTGGGAATATACCCGGCGTCGCATCATGACTGCCGAGTGGATCGAAGGCACGCGCCTCTCCCAACTGAAAGGCGGTCAGGCCGGTACCGACTTCTACCGGCCGGCCGAAGTCATGAACACCTTAGTATCAGCGTTCGCCAGTCAGATCTTTGTCCACGGTTTTGTCCACGGTAGGTTGTCGTTCTAAAGGCGTCGTTCATTCCACTAGGTGGGCGCACACATGCCCCCCCCCACATTTACCAATAGTACCTGCCTAACCCTTTCACGGTGTCAACCTCTCCCTCCCCCTTCAGCCGACCCCCACCCGGGCAATATCATATTGCGCCGGCACCCGTCGGATCCGCGCACCTACCAAGCGGTACTGATTGACCACGGGCTCTACCTGCGCGAAGATGAGCGGTTTCGAAACGAGTACTGCCGCCTCTGGACATCGCTCCTTTTAATGGACATGCGTACCGTACGAGGGCTCTGCGCCCGATGGGGCGTGGGGGACCCGGATATGCTGGCGTCGTTTACCCTGCTACGGCCGTTTCGAAGCCAGGGTAGCCCGGCCCATCTGCAGGCGGCCGTGAGCCGTGAAGAGCTGTACCAGATGCAGTTGAATATGAAACAAAACATCCACCATTTTCTCACCGACACCGAACGGTTCCCAAAAGACCTCATCTTCATCGGACGCAACATGAACATGGTCCGAGGGCTCAACAAGATGCTGGGCAGTCCGGTGAACCGTATAGGTATTATGGCCGACTACGCAGCACGCGGACTCGGGGCACATTGGCAGGCGTGGACGGACAGCGAGCGGTCCCTGGGTGATGGCCGTCGGAGGCTGCCCGCCGCCTGGGGGTCGGAAGGGCTGCTGCACGCCCCTGGCCGTTATTTGGGTGCACTGGGCCGTTATCTCGCCACCTACGTTATGGCGCGGCTGGGCTACTATACGTTCAGGTTCAACCTGGCCCTCGTGTCGCTGACGTTTAGCGCGTATGGTCTCTGGTCGGCCGCGATGGAACGGCTGACTGGCCGCGAGGCGCGTAACATTGAGCAAGTGATGGATGACTCTATTATCAATGCAGTGGAGCAGCAGCTCGGCTACAAGATTGATACGTCCATCTTTGAAGCTTGAAGAGGCCTCGAGCCGCGGAAACGCCTAGTCAAAGGGGGGCGTGGTGTAAAATGATAAAGTAGCGGCGTGATATGTCAGACTATTTTAGTATCGCGAATTACGTGCCAAAGGCAAGAGCAAATACTACCGTTACCTAACCAAGGGAGGCGTAGTAGCCTGGTGAGCGGTAAGATACCCAACCCGATGATGTGCCTGATGCACCATGGCTTGACGTAAGAAATGTAATAATTTTCCACTGTGAACGAGTGCACTGAAGGGTACTGCTCAGGGTGCGATCAACTGGATAACCTGGTAGGGTCATAGTGCAATGAATGGTTAACGCCCCAGGTGGGTGAACCTCCTCATTAAGGGACTGAACAAATGGACGTCATTTTTGTGGCCGAGTTACAGCAGGCGCGGGGTGACCTTAAACCGCCGATATTCGACGTCCAAGAAGGGCAGAGTGACAAGTATATATAAATAATATATATCCGATTTTGCGAGAGGGCTACGTAGTGGTGGTTGTTCGATTCCATGGCCAATTAAATGTAGCCGCTTGACCCCAGTAGTAGAATGTGCGGGTCAGGTGTGGCAAGCGTAAGGAAGGCGAGCGACCGAAATGATACCATCGTCCACCATAGTGACCAGTAGACCCCTCCTATTCATACAAGGTAACCACATGATTGCACGGCACCCGACGTCACCTGTCAACGCTCCTTCAGCGCCACTTCTGTACTACTTCACCAGCCCCCACCCTCCGAACTAAGTCGTCGGTGCAACCCCGCAGACATGCCCTCTTCCAACGCCACCTCTCAACCCATACGGTCGCCCGCTGCGGAATTGACGCTGGCACCACGACTGGCCGTTGGAACCAGCAACTCTACCCGGAGCTCATTGCCGTGAACCGAGTCCAACATAAAAGGCTAGTTGTCAACAGGCTAACGGCGACCATCCGAATTGACCTTCCAAGCCCGTTCTTTTGTGTGACCCGACGGCCTGGGCCCGTGCCCACCCAACCTAACTAGTCCCTCCCACTCACACTGGCAGACATACTCGAAGCAATTCGCTGCCACCACTGCCATGCAGGAGACTACTGGAAAAGAAGATCAGGACAGTGGAGGACGCAGGCCGCCGCCACGGGACCATCTACAGGCTGGCGAATAACCCACCGAGGGCCGATCCGAGATACAGTGAACAATGGCCACTCTGCTCCCCTGCCCCAGCCATTGGGGCCGTTCGACACGTCTCCTCCCCGGTCACTTCGGAGTGGTGGGACCATCAGCTACGGGGCAATCGGTTGCGGGTAAGGACGGCGCCCATCAAACTCTCCTATGGTGACATTAGGGAGGGGGAGTTTGACTGCAGGGGGAGGGGGCTCCCTCCCTTTGTCGACATAAGGAACGGTAATCTAGCTTGACGGTATTTATATCCCTCCGGGGAAGGTGGAACTGGCGTCGGGCCTTTAACCAACCCAGAGCCCATTGGCGCTGATTAAGCAGCCACCACATGCACACCCATTGACCATGGGTGGTGGCCGGGGGAGAGCCCGCCCAAGGCGGCAGGTGATGGCCCAGGGGCAGCAGCACCTGGTAAATGTAGAGCGGATTGGGAAAGAGGAGGCCGCCCAATAAAAAAGAAAAGGAACCAAGTGACCCTTCCCCCTCCCGAGCCAACGTTGTCGGCCTGGCCCCTCACTCATCCGCGATAACACTTGTTCCGTCACCTTGGCGCGGGGCGGCTTTATAAGCACGACCTGGCCGACCGCACAGTGTCCGCCCGCCCCCCCCTTTCGTTTCTTCCTACTCGCATTATCCTCCCCCACCACCTTCTAGTCAGTACCGCCCCCGCCCTCAAGTCTTCCGGGCTTGCCCTCCGCTCATCCCTCCTTGATTAATTCATTAGCACTACAGTTCCCAAGGAACCTCTGCGCATTACCTGCTTTACAGCCGGCACGTTACTTCGCCGCCGTGTCCGATCTGCCATCTCCCACGCCCCTTGCCGTCATACTTGCCCCCACCCTCGCACGATTATCTTGTCGCCATTGCATTGTATAATACCCACGCTCAGCTGGTCCCCGCTAGACATCGGCATTAACTTCGTGGGCCTGCGCTTGTTCCGAACGACCCTATTGCGCTATCGGTCTCCCTCCGCCAGTCCCTTGCAATACCGCCTGGCCGTTTTCCCCCATTTAATTCCAACTTGTTCCATGGCCGACCTAACGGCCCGCCTCGCTGCTCAGGAGGCTGAATTACGCCGCCTGGGCGCAGAGAATGAAACCCTCACCCGCCAGCTCGCCGAGGCGGTCGACGTCCGGGCCAGTGACGAAACGGAGGCCGCCACCACCCAAGTAGCTCTAGACCATGCTCGCGCCCAGGTGGCTGGGTTGCAGGCCACCGTTGACGCCCTGCAGCGGAAGCGGGCGGTGGACGCCAGCCAGTTGCAGTCCGACCTGAAGCGTCTCTCCGAGAAGCTGGTGGTGGAGACCGAGAAGCGTGGCGAGGTAGAGCACGCCAAGTTGCTCGTCGAGCACGAGTTGGAGGACCTCTCCCGGTGCCTTTTCGAAGAGGCCAACCGTATGGTCCACGACGAGCGGCGGCGTGCCGGTCAGGCTGAGCAGCGCTGCGCCGCGGCCCTGCGTCGGGTCTCCGAATTGGAGCAGCTGCTGGACCTGGAGCGGGAGCAGTGCGCTGACCTGAAGGCTCGGTTGGAGGTGGCTGTGGACGGCCGGGAGAGCGAGTACCGCCGCCGCATCGCCCTGCAGAAGCAACTCGACTTTATCCACCGGTCAGCGTCCGCCAGCCCAACCGGCGAGGGCCCGGACGAGGCCGATGCTCCCGAGGACGAAGACGGGCACCCTGCGTCGCACCGCGCCGGTCTGCGGGAGTCTGTCATCTCGCGCGGGACCGCCGGCTCACGCGACTCCACCCTGTTTGACGCCCACCACGGATCCGACGGCGACCCATCCGCCTATCGATTCCAACTGCCCGCCCGCGTGGCCCCGGCCCATGCCCCACTGCACCTCTTTACCCACCTTTTCTTGTACGCCGACACCCTGATCTTTAGCGAGTTTCGCGAGTTTATCGGCCTGCGGCAGGAGAAGGCTGCCCTGGCCTCGGCCTTCCTCAAGCGGTGCCTGGTCGAGGACGTGGAGCCCTGTCTACGCTTCAGCTCGGCCCTAGTGTCCACCGCAGGCGGAAACATCATGGCCTGGCGATTCCACCGCCGCCTCTTGGCCGCCGTGCAAGACAATACCTTGATCATTGAGACGGTGCCCTACCTGGCCAGCGAGCCAATCCGCCTCAGCATCTCGTCGCCGCCGGACGCGTCGCCGGCGCCTCGGACCTGGGCCGCCTCAATGGGGTTCTTGGCGAGTCCCGTTTCCCCCGTCACACTCCCGCCCCCGGCCGCACGCCGCCCCCACCAGGCCGCCTCGGCTCCGCACCCCTTGGCTATTACCATGCGGGCATCGCGATCCCAGTCCGATTCGCCCGGCGGTCCGCTCACGGTGCGCACTGGAGCCCCTACCCCCACCCCTTGCCAGCTCTGTGACCTACCCATCGAGGCCCGGTCCTTGGCTGTTGATGTCGCCGGTGGCGATGTGACGGCCGCCTCGGATTCCCTCGTGTTCTTTCGGTACCGACTCGACGACAACGACCCGGATCGGCGGGCCCTCTGTCACCGGTGCCGCCAGCGGCTCCGCGCGGCCTGCGACTTTTACTCTTATGCCCGTATGATCACACGCGGTCTGCTAGCCCAGGCCGACATCTGGCGGGTGTTTGCCCATGTGCAGCGGTTGCGGGTCAGTATGGCGGTTAGTCGCCTGGGCGCGACCACTCTGGAGACAGCTTGTGGCACCGAGACCGGCACCATCACTGCCGTGGCAGACTAGGGCATAATGTCGTGCTAACGGCCATTGGTGGTTGTCATGACTCAACCCTGGTACTTTACATATCTAATTTGCATTACTATTGCTATTTTATTTTCTCCCTCCCCGCCTAGACCTTACTGTAAATAATCTCTTTGCACTAACCCTTTGTTTACTAATCGTAGTCTGCAGTGGCGCGCAATACACCTGTATATCGCTTTGTACTTTGAATGCTGCCATTATGCCCTCCTTGGCTTGCGTATAGCAGTCCGTAGTTGCCCGACAAATGTGGGGATGGTGGCCCCCATTTGAGCAGTGCGGATAAGGGCAGAGCTGGGAATTCTCCCCCCCCCGCCCGCCGCCGTCGCTCCCTCACTTTGGCCCCGGTTCAACGCTTTTATGAATCACGACCTGCCTCACGATGGGCCTCTACCAGGTCGTCACGGTGGCAAAGGCTAATAATAATTGAACACAGCCAAACCGACTGATCCGCCGCGAATTCAATTTAGCCGAGAACCCGGGGGGACGGCTTGCCTGTGCCAGAGTTATTGCTTGACGGGGAAGGGAGCCCACCGTTTCCCTAATTCACATCGAGTATCAGCTTCGCCACAATCCAATTAATAGTATCTATTTTTTTTAAAGTTAGGATGAAGAGAACGTGTGGAATGACCGACGCCGAGGATTATTCAACCCCAGTTGCATAGATAAATGTATTAGACAGTAGGAACAGATCAGGGAGGGTGACATGTGACGATGAGTGTGAAGGTCCCTGGGTGCGCTTCGCTGCGTCGGTGGTAATAATGGCAGAGGATATTCAAGATTTAGCAGTCGTGGGTCTTGCGGTAGGCCGCAAGGTCGGCGATGGTGATAAGCTTGAGGTTGTGCTCGCGGGCGAACCGGTAGCAGTCGTCCCGGCGCTTCATAGTACCGTCGTCATTGACCAGTTCGCAGAGGACCCCAGCCAGGCTTCGTCCCGTGAGCCGGCAAAGATCTAACGCAATGAAGTGATTAGTGGGGTTGGCGGGTACCGAGGGGAGAGAATGAATAGGTTAGCGGGTCGAAGAAGAGTGAGGGGGGGGGGTACAATCCGCTCCCCAACGGCAACGGGCGGAGAAGGGGTTCCCGCCGGTATAAGCAAGCTCGCCTGACCGCACATCGGTACTTACCTAGAGCTGTCTCGGTATGGCCAGGGCGCCGAAGAACCCCACCTTGAACTGCCCGCAGGGGGAGCATATGGCCTGGGCGGGCAAAGTCGGCGGGGTCGGTCACGGCAGGGTCCGCGAGGGCGCGAACGGTGGCGCAGCGGTCGTGGGCGGAGATGCCCGTAGTGGTGCCGTGCCGATAGTCCACGGTGACGCCGTAAGCCGTCCGCAGGTAGTCAGTGTTGTTCTGTACCATCATGGGGATATCTAGTTGACGCATCCGCTCCTCTGGTATGGAACAGCAGATATAGCCGCTGTGTTAGGTGGTGAGGGAGGGAGGGAGGGAAGGGGGTTAAGTAAGCAGAAGACGGTTCCGCGCGATCCAAAAGGGTGACGGGACCCGGGGTCGCGGGTGAACACTTACCTCGAGTAGCGAATCGTAAAGGCCATTTTTTCGAGGGTGGCAGCGTCGGCAGCAAAAATAAGGTCGCCCTCGTTCTCGCGGTCCTCATTATCGACCACGATCACCATGTGGCCCGCGGCGAAGGCGTCCAGGGCGTCGGGAATCGAGTCGAACACAGGGCCCGGGCCAGCGTGACCATTGGACACGGCACTCTTCGCCTCGGCCTTGACGGTGGTCGGAGCCGAGGGGACGGCGACGGTGGACGGGTGGGTCATGGTGCAGGTCGGTTGGAAATGGGGCCAGGTCTTGTTGGGGCAGGTAGCGGGTAATGGTGAAGGGAGGGCGGTAGAAGTGGATCGAAAAGAGCAGACGGACCGACGGCTGGTGAGCGCCGAGGAAAGGTGGGGCCGTGGTAGTGGTGGTAGAGCGAGGGAAGCGTGGGAGGGAAGGGGAATCGGCGGTGAGCAAGGTTAAGCTGGTCGAGCCCGGGTGCGTAGGTGCACACAAGGAATGGAAGGGCGGTTGGGTTGGGTGGAGGATGCCGGCGGCTGGCGAAACTCAGGCTTGGAAGACAGGGTAGTAGACGGCGGTCGAGCAAGGGTGGGAGGAAGAAGACTGTGGGTAGCGGACGTGGTGCAGGGCTGGGCTGCTCTAGACGAGGTGGCCACGCGTCCTGCTTTATAAGGCAGGTGGCTGTTAGTCAGCACGCGAAGGGCGACAGATCACACGCCTATGCTCTATGCGTACGGCCCTAACCCCATAATACACACACACACAAATAGGCAAATCCACAAACTAATTATTACCTGCATAGGGCAGGGCTGAGGGGTGGCTTAATTGGCCGCCACTTCCATTTGTCAGATGCCGCTGTGGCCTGCGCCACGGCGCTAGCCGGTCCTGAGGGGAGCGGGGAAGGGGGGCTGACTAACAGCGGATCTCGGTTGTGGGACCTAGCGTTGTCGGGCGACGCCGAGAGTGGTCAAAGCGAGTTGTGAGGGCAAATAAAACAGCAGAGGAAGGGCGACCTGCCAATGTCGTTGAAGGCTGGCAGGGTGGAGGGGTGCCTATTTCGTAGAGGAGCCATGTCCGCATTGGTCCGTCTGCTGAACTAGACTGTAGTACACTTCACAGGCTGCCGAAGAGTTTTCGGGACCCCCACTCTGCGGAGAATAAATAGACACCGATGAGCGGTCTTGGGGGTGCCCCCCCCCCAGGCGCTGCCATCTCGAGGTGCAGAGCCGGTGGATGCAGCCCAGGCCAGGGGGTGAGACACGCCGCTTGGATCATGCAAGGAGCAGGACGAGGTCTGCTCCGGCCCCTTCCTTGCCGCCAGGGGCGCGAGGTGCCAAAGCCTGATTGGCGGTCACGACGGTAGGGAGTTGGACGGTGGACCGTGCCTACCGCCCACGACCCCGGGGGACTCCGCCCACCCCGTTTGGCCAGGCACATAACCTTGATCGTTCGCCCGGTTGCCATCTCGTCATCGGGGTCATCGTCCGCCCTCTCTCTCCCTCTCTTTTTCTCTTCGGCATATATTCCAAATTCTACCACCTAGTGTATGCACTATTGCCTACCCGTTCCCGGCACGCCACTGCCTGCTGCAGCCCGCCACCTTTCCTCTTTCCCTCTCGTTCCGCCCGTCCTTCCGTGTGAGTACCTTACTGCCGCTCCTCCCCACACCACTCCCTCCCCGTACTGCCCGTCCCAGCTGCCATATAACCCCCCCAACCGCCGAGCCCCCCCATCCCAACCGTCTCGACCATGCCTCTACTTCTACGTCCTCTAGGTCCTTCCGTGCTGCGCGCCATTCCAACCGCCCGTCCGTCTCTTATTCGACCCCACCGCCTGCTCACCACCGTCCCCATGCGCCTTTTCATCGTACCCATCTTCCAGGACCACTGGGGCTACCACTGCCAGTCGTCCGTGCGTCCCGCTGGCCGCCTGGGCCGTCTGGTCGAGTACGCCTCGGCTAAGTGGGAGGGCCTAGCCGCCGCCCAGCACGACAGCTGGCGCCGCCGACTGTACGACGCCGGCACCCGCCTCATGGACAAGATCGACTACCACGAGTGGTTCCTGAAGGCCGTACCCGCCCAGAGCGACCTCGAAGACGCCAAGGGCCTCCCCCTACACTTCCCGCGGAACCTGGACCCTGCCCGGGTGCGCACCCGACTCGCCGCCTTGGCCAGCGAGCGTACGCCTTACCACAAGCGCTACCTGTGGCTTAGCTGCTTGTGGCTCCCACTAACCCTGGCCTTTGGCATCATCCCCTTTGTGCCGAACCTGCCGCTCTTTTACAACCTCTTCCGCATCTACAGCCACTACCGGGCCTACCAGGGCGCCAGCCACCTCGAGACCCTCATCAGACAGGACCGACTCGCCTACGGCGCCCCGGAGCCTGTCTTGGAACGTTACGCCGCCAGCTTCGCCCTCACCGCCGACTCGCCCCTGTCAGAAACCATCATCCGAGGCCTGGCCCACGAGCTCGATCTGCCGACCTTGGAGCTCGCCCTGCTGCGAGCCCAACACCAGATTGTGCAGCGGGCGGTCGCGGCCGGCGAGTATACGCTGCCCGCTACCGAGGGGGCTGCCCATATCGATATGGAACTCCCCGTTGGCCAGACCCGACCCCCGCCGTATAGTGTAGAGCGCCCCGACACCATGGACAAGAAAGACGTTTAATCCCCGACCCAGTTTACAATTGTTAGCGAAACTCTGCGTTGAAGGCTCACCAATAAATATAACCCACGCCACGGCTCTCGCCCGAGCGACAGCCGCGACAGCTACCGGCCGAGCTCCTGTGGGAAATTGTCAAGCGCAACGGTATTAGGGCGCAGCCGACCAGCATATGCGGCTCGGAGACAGGCGTATTAACCCTGGCCCCGAAATAGCTCGACGGGCGTTGTACGAATTTACCACTCTGATCACAAAAACTCTCATTCGGGTCTACCACCATGATTTCGATCGACCCGGACCAAGACGGGGCGGATGACTGCCCAGTCCATGACCAACGAGAGAGAGAGAGGGCTCCTCGTAGCATCCACTATGGCGCGGTTGACAGCACTCGCGGTCTGAGCTCATGGCCTCAAGCATACCAAAGCCGCTCACCATTGCACGCCTGGATTCCAAGACGTTTGCGCGGTACCGCAGCCATTGGCCAACGAGATCTCCTCCTTCTCCTCATCTCCATTCGGGCACATATTCCTGAGTCTTCCCTCCCCCGCCCTCTTCGGCGAGACGTCATCGCACCGTGACTATCTCTGTGCAGACATTCGCCACGTCCTGTCCCAGCCTTCCCACACCGGGCCTCTTCACCGCCTCCGAGCCAAGCGTCTAGCCTTTTCTCCCGACCTGCCGATGGATTTGGGCAGTTCATCTGCTTCGGCCGGCGCTGTTGCCGCGCCCTTCGACTGGTTGAGCTTCCTTGGTAACCAGTACGCGGTTTTCCGCACCGACACGCGCGCCTTTTACGATGCCGTACACTGGGACCAGCCCTGGCTTCAGGCTTTGCTGGCCCTCCACGTGCTGCTCTGGGTCCTTGCCCTCGGCCCTCTTAGGCGCAGCGAGACAGGGCTCTCTATCCTCTTTGCCGGGCTCTGTAAGTCAGCCTGAACGGTCGTCACCTCAGAAACTGCGGCAGGGACCGCCTGCCCGCTTACGCCGCCGCGTCTTTGTGACTAACTCAGCTTCCCTTGCACATACTGCGACCTTCTTGATCCAACAGGTCTTCTAATTCTAGCCGCGCCGTACCTTAACCTCCTCGGCGACCGGTACTGGCCGCACTTCTCTAGCACCAATTACTTCCAAATTAACGGTCACTTCATCACCCTCGTGTACTCCCTGCCCCTGATGATCTTACTTGTCGTTGTACTCATCCTCCTGGTGGCCCAGGTGGCCCAAATGCTGATCCGGGCCAAGCGACAGGAGCTGCGGTGGCAGGCCAAGAAGCGGCGATGAGTTCACTCTGGCCTGGATATAATTATCAGTGGTACTGTCCTCTCTCCACATTTGACTATATATTAAATATGGTCACGTTTATATATTCTAACGGCGTACGAGGTAGCGGCTGCCACTGCGAATTGAGCCCTGGAGATTTTTGTCTACCAGACCTTGTCCAGTAGGCTGCGAGAAACCTCTACCCCTAGGAAACAGGCCGCATTGGCCGGGAAGGCGCGTACCATGGCGGGGCCAAGACCGCGGAAAAGGGCGGTGGGGCCCTCGGTTTTCATCAGATGTACAAAGACATCTCTGATCCCGGAGTAGGTGCCCTCGGGGGCGGTCTGGAAACGAGACTTGAGCACGTCAGGTGGCTGGTAAAGTGGAGTATGGGAAGTACCGTTAGTCCAGGATGGAGCGATAGAAGGTAGGTGGGGTGAGTCAGACAGCCCGGTTACAAGTCGAGGGGGCCTGAGGGAATAATGAGCTACCCCGCGCACCACGCCGTTGTTCCCCAGTAAGAACCTCGATCGGCCCAACAGTGTCATCTACTTACGATGGCTACAATCCAGTTGGCAATACCAGCCAGGCCGCCAGCGGTCAGTACGGCGAGCGGGCTGAGTTGGTCGGACCCGGAGCCGGCAGGGGTGAGCAGGCCCTTAAACAACTCGTAAGCGCCAAAGTAGGCCACGGAACCGGGTACATCACGTAGAAGAGTGGCCGTTGTACCCTTGAACAGACCGCGGACTCCGGTCTCCTGCACGATGACCTTGGCGGCGTGGAGGGGGCCCTTGTACTTGTGCGGCCCGGGGGTATCGCCCTGAATTTGTAGTAAACATTTGATGCGCTCGGTGGGCGTCATCAGGAAGGTGGCCGGGAGGGCCGAGAACCCGCCGGCAAAGAGACTCTGGCCCAGGGTCGGCGTGGCGGAGGGGTCCTGGTGAAGGTAAACCGGAGCGACAGGAGACGGCGGCTCGGGGATCGCCCAAGGGGATGTAATGGTTAGGTTTCCGTGCTAGCAGTGCGAACCCAGACGGTATGTGGGTGGAAGGCATCCGTACGTTGCAGAGGAGGAGAGAAAGGGCTATAGCCCCAACTTACCGTATCGGTGGCCCAGAAGGCCAGGCGCTTGCCGATATCGTAGCCCCAAAAGTAGGTAGCGTAGATAGGGGTGACACCGATAAGGGGCGTGGCCATGCCGCGGTAGAGGCCGCGCACCCCGTCCTTGGCGAGGGTCTGGCGGAACACGTCGACCATACCCTTGCTCTGGGTGGAGGTCTGCATCCGCACTTTGATGAGGTCGAGCGGGTGGCCGGCCAAGACCAGGCACATGCCGCCGAAGCCACCCGAGAGAAAGGACTTGACGGCGGACACCTGAGGCTTGGCCTCGGCCGACGGGGCGGTCGCTGAGTCGCTCATTACAGGCGGAAGGGTAGCAAGGTAGGGAGGTGGGGCTGGGAAGGTATGGGGAGTAATAGGATTAACCGATAGGCAATCAAGGTCGGAATGCGGTACGGGAGTTAAGTGTAGAGAGGGGGCTATGGAGGGTTGTAGAAGCAGTAGGGTAAGGGCGCCCCAAGGCCTTGATAACGGGGCCGCCAGGCCGCACTTGCCTGCTGTGACCAGATAACCTGGAACGTGCTCGCCCTGCCGACCCGGTTGGAAAAGGACTGGGTGTGGGGGGGGTGAGAAAAGGACTGCCTCGTGAAAGGGCAATGAGGCTGGCGCGTGAGAACCCCGTTAGGTACAGTCATTCGTCGGAGATAAGTGCCCGCCAGCAGTGTGTGTGTGTGTGGTGGGGTAGCGGGCATGTGATTGAACCGAGACAATAAACCCCGTGGAGGCTCGCATGCGTAGTAGGGAGGGGGATGTTGCCTGTCTGGGCTAGCAACGAGGGAGGGGATGGCGGCCAACCCGGCGGTGGGGCCTGTTAGACAGGGCCCCCCTGAGCAGCAATGGCAGCTATAGAATACCTAGGTATATCCCGTGGTACGACGGCAGTTCATCCCGGCACCGTTCCGGCCTGGGGCACATCGCTCTTGGGCATCGTACAACGTAGTCTATCCGACGACGACGATGCCCGGCAGGTCGGAGGGAGAACTGCCTTCAAAAGGCTGGACAATACCCTCTCTGGCCGTTACGGTGGCCGGCTGCGTGTTCCCCTTTACCACTCCCTTCTAATGGGAGAGACTTATTTGGGCCGGATATGGGTCGCAATCCATACCCCATCCAACAGTCTCGTTGTTTCATTTAGCCCCGGCAGAGTTCGATACTATGGGCGTGATTTTCGTACGTGAGGCTTGGGCACCTCCTCAGTCCACGATCCTAGACGAACCAGTGTGGCCCCACAGACGCAGTCAAACATTTAAGTTGGCTAGTAAACCATGTCCAGCGGATCTCCTGGTTTCAGCTTCTAGCCTGTTGATAGGGCACCGGCAATATGTACACTGGCCAGGTTCCCCTACAGCAGTCAGACAAGTGAGGGGGGGGGGGCGTACGGGAGTTACCGCCGGCTAGAAGGTAGGGAGAGACCGAGGCGCCCTATGGAAATAACAGTTGGGCTTCGGAACGTAGCGCGAGGCCACGGCCATGTCAGCTGTGGCGGGGAATTGCAATGGCTACATTCCACAGTCTAAGAGGATATTGAGCACTGGTGCGGATTGGGGGCGCCTCCCTTCTGATGACGACGAGAGCTTGAGCCCGACAACTCTCCGCTGTTAAGTACATTCTAACAAGCGTAAAACCACAACTATATATATAAATATATAAGGACGGAAATACAAGGGCGGGTAAGCGATCGGTGGCGGCTAAACCGGGGGAAAATGGTAAGTGTAGCTGACCATGATCGTCAAGGGTAGCTGAATTGGGTACTAAGCTAACCGAATATGGAAGATCTATACCCATACCGGATAATGTAAAACGTGGCAGTGTCACTCTCCTCTTCTCTGCTATGGGTTAGGTGGGCATAAATTAAGACATGGTCGACGGATGATACTGGGTCATTGCTGGAAGGTAGTGTGGGTGCCTCACGACCTCTGCAGGACAGGGGTAGTGGTAACGGCTGGGCCAGCCTGTACCGGGGCTGTGAGTTTGTTGAGTGGGGGTAGGCCGTGCGGTTCAGCGGCAGCGGCTTGGACGGTGGTGGACTCGAGACTGTGCGGAGAAGATGGCACGTCATTTACGGCGACTGGAACGGTGACATCCGACGCGGTGGGGAGTTGGGTGGTACTGGGAAATGGCGATGGTGTGGCGGTCGACGGGGAGGTGGGAGCATCCGCCCCAGGCAGGTCGGGACACGCCTTCTCTGCAAGCAGGGCGAGGGAGTCCCCTGTGGTCGATCCGTCACCGCCGGCGAGGGTGGTCCGCACCAGGGTGTGCATGCGCGTCCAAAATGTCGGAGAACCGGCGGCAGTATCGACCTGGGCAGCCTGGCGCTGTAGTGTCGTCAGTAGGCAAGTGGATCGGCGTAACTGTTCTTCCATTCGTTGCTCAAGGCCGGCCAGGCGCTCCATTCGGTACCGTACGGCCTCTAGCGTTTCCGCCAGGGAATGTTCGGCCGAGAGTCGGGAAGGAGGCATGCCTAGTTCGAAGGTACCGACGCCGATTACTGCAGTGTCTGAGTTGAGACGGGACCGGGGTAGGGGTGCTGTCGGCGGAGTGGTTCGAAGAGGGGACGAGGCTGGACCGCGCTGGATCAGATATGGAGGGACCGGACCCCCGAGGCGCGGCGTTGGCAGGGTGAAGCCGGCGTGTGCGGAGGATGGCGGTGGGTAGGAGCTAGGGCCACTCTGCGTCAGGGGCCGCGGGGTCGGCTGTAGCTTCACATTGGGTACCTCGGCGGGCCTCGCGACCGGGACGGGCTGGTCGTCGTAGTTGGGAGTACACACCGTCAAATTCAGCGAATTGCGGCGTTTCGTGTCACGCGGATGAGTGGACAGCGAAGCAGGCGAGACCAATGGTGGGATAGAAGGGTCCATCAGAGAGGGCAGTGATGCATAGCCGGCTTCGGCCCGGGGGATTGAGCGCTGGCGTTTGGACGGGGGCCCAGCGTCATGGAGTACACGGGGGTCGTACCCGCGGGCCACAGTATTGGCCCCTGGAGTATCGGCAGGGTATGCGGCAGAGTAGGCCGGCTGGGAGGCAACGGCCTCGCGAGAGTGGCTCGCCTCGTAACTGTGGCCGTTACGGCGCGGGCTACGGTTAATAGGGGGGGCAGCCGGTCCGTGGTTCATGTGAATGGCGTTCGAAGGAGGTGAACCCCGCGGGTAGGCGGAGGGCGGGTTGCTCAAAGGTAGGCGATTAGGCTGCTGGTCGGCCATGGCGACAGGCAGGTCCTCCTCGGTGCAGGTCACCGGGCGGGCGATGCGTGTGAACCCCAGGCTGAGCAGAAGGTTGCTGGCCTGGCCGCGGTGGAACTCCTCCAAGTGAAAGTTGCAGAACGTACTGAGGTGGGGCTGGTCAGGGAATTTGTAGGCGATGCTCCGGAGCGCCGACACAATGATGAATAGGTCGTCGTTCCCGCACTGTACGATGTAAAATGGGTCGAACCCCTGCAGGACCGGGATACAGTGGGCTATGTACTCAGGGAATTTGGCAAGGAAGACGGCCACGATATCCTGCACGCGGTAGTAGAGTGGTGGCTGCGATGGCGTGCCAGGGTGAGCCGAACGCTTGTCGCTGGTATGATAGTTGGGCAGACCCGGGAATGTGTAGACGCAGAAGGGCACGGCACGGTTCCCGGCCTTAAATTCCCCCAAGTTGAACTTGACCGCCCGCATGACGACGGGGCAATGGGGGGAGCTGGTGGATAGGGCCGGGGTCACAATGGTTGGGGAGGGTCGTAATCGTCAACGAGCAGCTAGGCGTGGCGCAGAACCAGCAGGTGGAAGAATATTGGTGATGTAGTAGCTAGTAGGAGCCGCGATGGCCATAGGATATCGCCAGAGATAAATTGGGACTAAGAGGTAAACGTAGGGCTTCAGGCGGACACCTGGGAACGATGGCAGGGAAAGAAAGGCCTTTTAATGCGGCCTCCGACTTGGGCAGCATGGGATGGCTGTGCAACGGCTGAGGAGGGCGGGACCTACGGCTAGAAGCAAGAC
Organism: Tieghemiomyces parasiticus; assembly: GCA_027575765.1. Classification (NCBI taxonomy): domain Eukaryota; kingdom Fungi; phylum Kickxellomycota; class Dimargaritomycetes; order Dimargaritales; family Dimargaritaceae; genus Tieghemiomyces; species Tieghemiomyces parasiticus. The sequence continues at coordinate 39,159 of JANBPT010000095.1, forward strand.
AGAACGAAAGGAGCGTCGACGAGCTGGTTAGTGGAGTTCGTGACACCAGGCCGTGATCGGCCTGGGAGAGGAGAGGGGGCGGTATCGGGACGGACGGTACGGTAACAAAGACGACGGCTCACAGCCATCTACCATCCTAATCAAAGGCCGGCTAGTTAGCAGCTGGGGGATCCCGTACGGGTCAGTGGCACATACCTAACTAGATAGCGGGGATACGTAGACGTTCGCAGCCTAAACGCGGTCGGTCGAGAACGCCTGTTGCTCCTGGTTCATCTCGCAGGATCGGCCGGCTATGTGGGGGGGGGGTACGAAGGGGTGAAAGTATAGCCCCTTTGGTCCGAGCAGCTTGGTTGGTGTGGTACCCTCCATCGACTGTGGCCCCCGTTCGACCTTGTAAGCGTACAACTCGCTACCGTCCGTCTCCCGGCCGTCGTCGCCCATGTGCCGCGTAGCGCTAGGATCGCACCCAGACGGGCCACTGGCCTCCCCAAGCACGCAGCGGGCGTGCCAGGGGCCACGACGCAGTCAGCGGCCTGAAGCGGCTTCCCAGACCCCCTCCCCCTGGGTTTGGAATTAGCCCCAGATGCCCCTTTGGAAACGATACTCGCATCGAACCAACGTCCTGGCTCGGACCTGACGCTGAGGGGCACATGCCCACGCTTTCCCTTCGTCCACTCCTTGCCACTTTCTCCCTTTCCTGTACTACCCTTGCCGTCCCTCATTTTCTCGATGCATGCCCTGATGTCCCCAACCCGGCCTGTGACCGCGGGCCGCGGGTGTTGCCTGGTCCTTCTCTTCCTGGCCGTCGCCTTGTTTCGAACTCAGTTTTGCCATGCAGAAGCTGTGAGGCCGCCGTCGGTCGGGGTACGGCTGGTTACGCTGGTTGAGACGCGGACGTTCACCCACGCCGCGCTGGTCACCCGGACCGTCACCGAGCCTAGCGCGGCCACCTCCGACCCGCTGGCCCCCACCGTGGCACAACGTCCTGGGTCACCTCCGCCGGCGGTATCCGACTGGAGAGGCCCCGTAGGGTGGGCCGTTGGTGCGTTCCGGTGGCTGTGGGCGGCCGGGCAATGGTCCCTCTCTCTCCTCCTGACCGTCATTTTGGCCGCCGGCCACGTCGTCTGGTCCCCCGTCGCTTGGACCGCCACTCGACTGCTGGGATTGGCCCCCTTATTCGCCTTTTTCGTCGTGTCAACCTTCGCCGGGGTGGTACTGGGCGGCCTGGTGGCCTGGGCATGCAACTTGATCCACCCGGCCGCGCAGTCACCCCCAGCCGACACTGGGGCTTTGCCGCGTTACGAGCCGGAGGCCCCGCAATCCCCAGCACCACTGGTCACCAGCCTTTCTACCCCGTTCGAATCGTCGCACTCACCCCACAGGGCCCCGTCGATGCCCGTACCCCTTGGCACGCAGCCTAAGGCCACCCAGTCCACGCTACGACAGCGAATGGTGGCACCCCACCCACGGCCTATTTACCTGAGTGACTCCGACCCTTCCCCTCCTTAAAGTGGCTCGACGGCAAATCATCCCCGTGGGGGAGATAGGAAGGCTGTAAGGTCTGTTCACAGTGGTGCGATACGTCCTGATGGTATCGCCCCGTCTACATTTTGAAATTGGCGGCTCGATCGTATTGCATCGCACAGCCTTCAAGGTATACTATTTGCTACCGTTTGCAGCCTTTCAAAGCTCGTCACCCCGCTTGTTAATTATATCCGCCAATTATTGGCTATCCCAAGCGACAATCATTAGCTGCTCGCTTTACTTTTGTATGAATAAAACCTAAAAGGTACAAGGCCGGGAGGAGACCCCGGGCAGATCAGGTCCGGCGGGACATCTCCCACCGGCCATCGACGTCCTCTGCTGATTTGGCCTCGGCGTCTAGTTTGGCCCCGGCCCGCGCCCGCTTGCGCTGTTTGATGGCCTTGAATTGGTCGGCGTACCAGGCCTCACTGCCCTCACGGCTGTCAGTGCGAATCTTCTCAGCACGGCGTTTAAGGTGGGCCCGGGTCTGCTCCTCATTAAGCAGCTGGTCGGCTAGGCGGCCTCGCCGCTCCTTACGCGTGAGACGGCCCGAGTAGTACTCGTGTGGGGCCTCCACCACCGTACCCATGTGAAAGAATTCGGGGACAGGGTTGCGCTGCTTGTCCTTCTTGTAGAACCGCGTCGGGTCCAGTGCCGCTCGGTACTCGATGACCTGCAGGTCACGCTTAATTTCTTCGGTGACCTCGGGCCGCTTCATATCGAACCAGCCCGCACCGTTCTGGTGGAATTAAGAGGGGTGGGGATGATAAAGTATGGAAGGGCAGCGGAATGCAGTGTCGGGTTTGGTGATTAGGGGTCGCGTAACGAAAGCCTGAATAACGCGTCCAGGTTTCGAATCGACCAGCAACGAGTGCAAAAGCCGTCGGGGTGACTTACCGTGGTAGCCTTGGCCTTGCGCTGAGACCGCGTCTTACGCGGCTCCACTCGGGCCGTTTCCAGACGCACCACCTGGAGTGGTTTTCCCACCGGGGCAGCAGGGGCCGCGCCCGGTCGCTTGTCCTGGATGTGAATACCGCCCTGTTTCAACGTTGGAACGCCGTCCTGGTACACGTCGAGGGGTAGACTGTCCCGCAGCGACTCAAGGCCTTTCAATTTACATAGCCTGGCACGGTTAACATGAATAGAAGACGTGGAACGGAAGGGCGGGATGGTGCAGTAAAAAAAAGGGGGAGGTGGGTTAGTTGTGACCTATAAAGTGCCGTCGCAGCCAGGCGCAGGAGCCAGCTCTCCTTCCGATGGGCCTACTACTTACAAAAGCGGATTCCGGCTATCGTCGGCCTCGACATTTGAGTGACCTCTGTCCGTGGTTATTAAAGGACGTGCAGAAAGTAAATGGCTATTAGTGGTCAAACAATGGGGTTTGGCGGGCCGGTCCCTGAATTTTTTACTTGGTACGGTCGGGTTGGTGGGCAATTGAGCCATGGAGCAAAGGACAAGGGGGGGGGTGCTCAAATGGGACCCACTTACCCGTTCTGTTCTAGGAAAAACGTCTTGGCCCGTTCCAGGAGGGACGACAGGCCCGGCAGACTGGTAATTTCAGCATTGGTGGTGGCGGTCATGGTAAAGGATGCCGCAAAGTATAGGTAGAAGGGGGCGATCTGGGCAGTACCAAACGTATGGAATGGACTTTGTAGAAACGAATAATAATTGAATGCGTGTACCAGAGACGAGGGCTGGAGGGTGTAGTTTGTAAAGCTCATCTCAACCTGGGAGCCGTGGCCTACAAAGCCTATGGAGGGGGTATTTTGTCCAGTAGCGTTAGAGTCTAGCCCTAGCCTGGGCACTGGAGATGGCAAATTTTCGTTTTTTTTGAATTCTCAGTCATCTTCCCTTACCTTTTGGCCCCCTGCTGAAGCACACCAGCCGTTAAGGTGGGCGCTTTTAAATCACGTGTTATTTTGTAGCACTAGGTCCCTCGCCATGGTCACACTACCGGCGGCAGTACGTAGGGCCTCGCGTTGCGTTGGCGAACGGATGCTTCCTTCGGATGGCACGGAGGGTAGTCGCTGGGGGAAGGGCACGGCAGGACTCGCACCACAGTTCCGGATCACGGCGACGCTACACTGGAGAGCCGGCTAGGGCGGGATGCAAATGATGCGCTGAGTACACTTCAGGGTCCAGTGGACCAAGGCAAAGCAACCTAGAGAACTAAGCGCGGCCCAGGGGCGCTACCGAGGGGCGCCAGGGGCGAGGTCATCGCGCCAGTGGTCAGGGTGAGCAAAGGACCGATCGGCGCTTTATCTACTGACTGTAGCCCGCGCCCTTAGGGCTAAATGAGCCGGCCACCCGATTGCCGTGCCGACGTCCTAGCGGACCCTGGCTCTACCATGCCTCCATTACGAGGGGCGCACCGTTCGGCCCATTGAATGGATCATAAAGGGGAGGAGTTGGTGAACGGCTCGTAACGGTCCAGCATTCGAGCCCTACCCTACCGAACTAATGCCCGTGACCATGATATAAGCCCTTAAAGGTCCGCGCCACCACTGCGTACCGCGTTCCTCTCGTCTCTGCTACAGCTCCCCGGTCCTGTCTAACCGTCCGCCACGTCCATCGCCATTAATGCGTTAACCAGGCTGTGTCTTGTCCGGTTGGCAAATGCTGTGAAGCGTTCACTTCGCCTCCCATCGGTGTCTAGTGGATCCCTATTTTACGTGCAGGGTTTTACACCCCTAGTTTTAGAGGATTCGTCCGCTGCCTCTGTTCCTGGCTCCCGCGCTATCCACCGGCTATTTTTGGAGAACTTCAATCGGACACACTGGTATAATTTGTTACGTACCCTCTTCATCTGCACCCCATTGCCTAATTATAGCCACCCCTACATCACGCCGCTTTTCTTCTTTAGCCACTCTGCCGTGCCTAACGTTGCCTTTGAGCCCCCCCTCCCCACGATATTACCCTAGTGAATTAAATTAGCGGGACGGTCATTAGACGCTATCGACGTGGTATATAGTGGTCCCACCGCGACCGCAAAAGCCCGTGCTCACCCATTGATGGTAGCCAGCTCCTTCCGTTGTATCCAACGCCACTCACGTCAACGTCAAACGGGATATCGTACCAAACTGCTGGATACCTCCCCTCTTCATTCTGTCCTGTTGCATCCCCGGCTCCACGTCCGCCATGCAGCATTCACCGAGCACAGGTTCCGCCTCGAACCGCATGTCCGTGGCGGATATTCACCGCCTAGGGACTCCCCCAGGCCACCCACGCGATCTGATGACCTGCTCCAGCGACTATGAGTTCTGCGATGATTACACCGTCGTGCCCATCAGTGGCTCGTTGGCCCCTCAGCGTCCCCGTCACCACCCCCTGCCAACCCTGGCCAAGCTTTCCCCCCGTGATGAAGCCGTATCACTCGGATCTTTCGCGACGGAAAGCATCGAGCCCGCAGCCCCCAACTCCCCAGCGCGGCCCATCCGAGAGAAGCCCCTCCCCCAGCCGCCCAGCCCCGGGACCCCAGTGCCGGCCACTCGGTCAGCCGTCTCATCGCCGGTCATGTACCGTTCCAGTGCCTACTCTGGCTTCCGCCCGCCGACGCAGTCTCTACCATCCGTGTCGCCCGTGTCGCCGCAGCGGGCCCTACCCACCCCGACTGGGTTGGACCGTTCGGCCCTGGCCACCTCGGTCGATCTCTCACTACCGACACCTTCGCCTCCGATGCCGGCTGCCGCCGTCGACACACCATATGACCTGCTACCCCCACCACCTTTCACCGACTGCAGCAGCGATGGCGGCCATGATGGCCCGACTGGCCCCCGGCGCCCCCGGAAATACTCCGAGGGCAACATTCGGGATATCCCCAAGCTGCGCAATAGTTACCGCGGGGTCAGCGGGTCCGTGCCGGTTCTGGCCGCCGACTACCTAGACGTGTGCGAACCCTTACCGGCTGCGCGGTCTAGCCCACCGTCTCCCGCCGATACCATCTCGGCGTCGGTACCGGTTCTACCCTTGGTGGGTGACTCCCGGCCCACCCTGACCACCCGCCATAGCCACCCTGCTGCCTTCTCTCGGCCGGCCCTCCCGCCATCCCGCCGGAGCTTTCTCCTGAGCGATGAAAAGTATCCCGCTTCACTAAGTTCCCCGGGCCACCTTCGTGATGAGGCCTGGCTCGAAGCCGCCCTCGGGGTATTCGATGTGCCCCCACCACCCTCGCGTCGGTCGGTCAGCGCCGTGTCCGGGTACGTGCTGGCGCAACCTCCCAAACGGCAGTCCAGCACGTCGTTTGCCGGTCCAACCGCCTCCACCGCCTCCTTTGCCCGCTCTCTTCTACCCTCCGTTTCCGAAGACACCGTGGCGGCACCCCACTCCGGATCCAGCGCGGCCCCGTGCGCCGCACCTTATTTCAGTATGGGGCTGACCAGTTTTGTCAGCGGCCGACCCCTCGCCCGTCCCTACCACTGGCTGTTCGACCCAAAGTTGACCAGATACATCACCGCCGCCATCGTGTTCCTCGCTGTGGCGTTCGTCGTGGGTACCGTCTACGGCGGGGCCTGCTTCAGCTACGCCTGTCACCAGCACGGGCTCTGTAGTCGGGGCTTCGACGCCGGCCGGCCGTTCTGCAAACCCCTGGGCATCGAAGGTAGTACCGCCCTACTAGCCGTCGGGGTGGTAAGTGGTATCGTCCTGGCGGTTGGCCTGTACCGACGACGGGTGGTTGGTCGCAAACTAGCGGCCAAACTGCAACGGTACTCGCACTGCCGGTGCAAAGGTGTGGTATGAGCCATGTGGGACATTTATATATTATTCGCAACAATTCTCTTTGTAATCCTTTGTACTCGTTATGGTGAAGAATAAACGGTACACTCTCCCAATAGCGACGGAGGTAGTTGTCGACGCGGCATGGTTTCAGTTGGCCAGGACCACCAGATTTCACTGGACCGGCCGACCGACCTTGCCGGTTTCCACTATCAATCGGGCAATCCCCCCACCCCCGTAGTGGAACTTGGTATGCCTCCGTGTTTATCGATAAAGGTGTACCAAAAATATGTATATATAAAATGTGAGCCGACGATAAAAAGTTGGCACTCCCCCCTCGGTTATGGGGTCAGACTAAAGGGTACAAATGGCGGAGGCCGAGAAAACCTCGAGAGAGAGAGGGGGATTTCTGGCGTGTTGGCTCCTATTCGTTCTTGCTGGGGACCGCAGGGATAGGCGGCAGCTTGGTGGCCTTGCCCGAATGCGAATGGTAGCCCTTCATTTGGTAAAGCTTGGCCATGTCAAGGTACCGCTCTCCGAGCGCGCGGCAGTTCTGGATGTAGTTGACGCCTTCAGTGCGGTAGCACTGCTGGAGGCGCTTCTGCATGATGCGCAATTCCATCACCCGGATCCAGGTCTCGCGGAGGTACTGGTCGCGGGCCCGGCGGAACCCTGAGTAAATCGGGTACGAAGGAGGCAGGAGAGTCAAGCACGTAGGTTAGTGGGCCGGTAAGCTGTATAATCTCAAGGGTAAGGCGGGGCGCGGTATCGTCGTGGACCTTTCCGGTTGCATCACGCCAGAGGGTGACGTCTGCCGGCTGTGATGCAAGCGGGCAGGCCAGTCGGGAGGAAGGTACATGAACTCACCGATCAGGTCGTCCTTTTCCAGCTCGTCAAAGTCGGGGACCTTGGGGCACTCTTTGTGGTAACGATGGCCGTCCCGCATGATTCAAGGGTAGAAGCGAAGAGGAAATGGGGGATGGGGAGAGAAGTGAGAAACTGGAGAGCCAGAAATGATGTACGGGTGAGACGGGGCTAGGTCAGGAGGCGAGGGTGTTAGGCTAAGGAATGGCCAAGCTGGGTTGGAAGTGGGATTGGGACCGAAATATAGCGTGGCGAGGGTGAATTCAGAGCTGGTTCTGCCTCCCCAACACCTCCCCCCTCCTCACGCTCATCCCTCCCGCTGGCCCAGCCTTGCGCTTTGGTGGAGAGGCTCTCAGCCCACAGACGGAGACTGGGTAGGGCACCAACCAATGGACGAGAGGCAGGAGGGGTCCAGCTCAAGCCGTGACGCGCGAATTCACTTCTTGGTCCATCCCCTTTGCCTTCAGCCCAGCCGACGCTTCACATTTGCCCAGCCCTCGATTCCTTACCACTTTATATTTATATATATATATATATTTCTAATCCAACGCTTCACAATGGACGACGACTCCAAGTCCCTCGATAGTGCCGTCACCGATACAGTCCACTGGACGCCGCAGATGGAGATCGCCCTGTTTCAGGCCATGGTGGGCCGCCGGCCGGTGGGCATCCACAAGCACTTCCGCATGATTGCCATCTACGACCAATTCTTGCACAGCGGTCTCCAGCCCTGTACCACCCAGGACATTTGGGAGAAGCTGGACGAGCTGTTTAACCTACCAGAACTCGATGCCGGAGAGCTGGCCAGCGACGACGACGACAGCAATGAGGCCAGCATCGCCCGGGATCCCGAAGTTATCCGGGACGACGGGGGCTCTGACCCGGTATCCGGGTCCCGGCGGCGACCTCCTGGCCCCCACCACCCGTCCTTCTGGAAATACACGTCCGACTTTGAATTGCCCTGGGACGAATACGAACCGCTCATTGTCGAACACGGGCGCTGCCACGAGGAAACTTCGACCGAGGCCACACCGGCCTCCACACCCATGATCTATACTCCGACATCGCGGTCGCTGCGTACCCGCCGTAGTTCACCAGCTCTGTCCGCCGGGAGCTCGCGCGCCGTGTCCCCAGAGGGGGATCGTGAAGGTAAGTACGCGCCGAATAGGGTGCTTTATTTGGAAGCTGCCATTGGTGGGCTACCATGGAAATCAATTCTTGCTCATCACTACCGCCGCTTGTCCTGCGCTTCAACCACCATCCCGCTTCATCCACTAGTGCACGTGGCTAAGAAAACGCGGCGTGCCACTTCCGGTACGCGCAAGGACGTCCCAGCCCTGGCTGACGTCAAACCATCGACCCCTCTCACGCGGCGAAAGACCGGCCGCAATACTCTTCCGTCACCCACTGCCAAATCGTCACCGGCCGTTGGCACCCGGCGTACTGCGCGCAAAAACTGACCAGAGGGAGGGCATGGGTGTCTATCTCCCGCACCCTGCCCAAACTCATCAGGGTCCTGCAAGTCCCATGCCATCCTTTCGACGGCCTCGGTTCCGACACCAGAGGACATGCCCCCGTTGTCGGACGCAATCGTTACCTCCTTTGTGTATAATTCTCATTTAATTATAATAACTCTCGCCACAATCACAGTCGCTTTCTCCGAGCCGCCTCCCGGCCAATTCATTGAAGAGAGGATGACAGCCCTGACGACCGATATGGGAAGGGTGATCAAGCTGTGGCGTCTGCTTGGCTCTCGGATCCCTCAGTCAGACGTTCCATGGCTTTTAGGTTTTCGTCCATCTGGTCGAGCCGCCGCTCGATGGTGTCAAATTTGGCATTGGAATTCTGGCTGAACTCACCCAGTTTGGTTTCCTAGGACCTCGGTTCGCACGGAAGGGGGTAGAGGAGAGGGGGGGGCAGACCACGGGTATAGCGTTAGATACTGGGCCGAGTGGTGTTGGGACGGGCCCCAGCGGCTGGGTGAAGAGGGGCTGGAACGGCAGCATCGAGTACGGCGGACCAAACTCACCATTTGGGTCAACAACGATTCCAACTGTATTTAGTGGGGCGAGAAGAGAGGGGAAGGGGAGCAAATGGGTTAGCAGGGAGTGTGCGCCGCTTTTCAGTCGGCTTGGGCATGAACTCGAGCGAGGATGGTGCGCGGGGTTCCCGATTGGCAATGCACTTGGCTGTAGTCTCACTCACCTTGGCAACCACTTCCAGCGGGGCCTGCGCACCGGGCGGGGCCTCTGTCGGCTCGGACGTGGCAGATTGTGACATTGTTTAACGATGGGGATGGGAAAGCGAGGGTAATGGTCAAAGTTTGGAATGTCGAGCTCAGGTCACAACTAGGTCAAGAAGGGTCCAGACGGGAAATCGTGGGCACTAGATAGTGTTGCATAAACAGGGAGAGGTGGTTGTGAGGGAGGTGGCCTCGTGCAGCATAAACACGGAACTCGACTGGCTCCATGCGCCTCGTACGGCTGGCACTGCCATGCAGGCGGCACGGGTCGGCAGCGGTTCTGCCCCGCTGACCGTTCCTCGCCTTTCCTTCCTGACCAGATTGGCGACGGGTGCAGAAGAAGACTTAAGGGGGACGATGCTGTCCAGTGTCTACTGTCAGATTGGGCCCCACCCTCTTCCCGCGGCGGCATATATGTGTGGTGAGAGGGGATAGGGGTGACCACGCCATCGTCGGGGATAAATACGGTTGACCGGCCTGGGCCGGGGAATGGCACCGAGACCCACTCCCGCAACCCACGCATACCACGCATCGCTGAGACAGCCAACCCCAACCGCCCTCATCGCATTCAAACTCAGGCACCGGCCCATTGGTGGGTCGACTTCCCTTGGCCGTCGAGCCTAGCTGCAACATTAACTCTCCTCCGTCCCGCTATTGGGTCCGCCGGCTGGACCCTCCACCTCCCCAGTAGTTCCCGTAGCCATCACCTTTCCTCGCTCATCCTGAATATTTACCCTTTGCCATGCAGCCAAATACAGCGGGAATGCTTAGCAGCCCTGACGACAGCTCGCCGGGTGAAGAGGAATGGCTCTATTCACCCCGCCTGCGTAGCCACGGCCCGGGGGACCTCGGCGTGGTCGAGCCACTAGGTCTTACCAATGACAACAACGACGACGACGACGACCCCGATGGTAGTCAGCTTGCTTCCCCACGCGGGCCAACCATGATTCAGCGCTTTCTCGAGGCCCGGCGGCGCTACTCGCAAGGAGCAGAGCTGCCCCCCGACAAGACCGAGGCCCTGGCCACGTCGCCCGTCACGACCCGTTTACAGGTAAATTACTCGACCCAGGGACCACTGTCTAGAGGACGCTCCCCCGTCTATACTTGACAGACCAAAGACCCGCGTTGCCACTCTTTCATTGGTGTGATAAATACCATCTCGGCGCGGCTACCTGGTATGCCAGCGGGTGGCCAAGAGCTTCGATGATTTCAGCCTGGTATTGGCCGTACCACCCCTTTTCCTTCACCTCACCCGTCTAGGGCATTTTACAAACCGACTTGTCCATCCTTTCATTCTCCCCACCCCCAATTCTATACCCTGCCCCTGGGTCGCAGCGTTTGGCCGCTAGTGATCAGGATTACCAGCTGCCTGCCTGGAATTCAACTGCGCCTACCCTATCGGTAGACGAGGTCATCCAGCAGAGCCGCCACATCTACGCCGATTACCTTGACAGCTGGCGACACCACGCAGCAGCTACCGCCCCGGTCGCTGACTTGGTCCCGTTACGAGACCGACTCCGGTTCAAACCCTCCGATGTAGCACGGTGGTCGTCCGGCACTGTACCCGCTGCTACCAACCCCTGCACCCTTTCGCGTACGCCTACCGTCGCCCCCACGGCGGTCCGACCACCACTACCACCACCCATGACACGGATCTACAAATCCACCCCCGCCCAGCCCACGGTCAGCCGGTCAACCGCAGGGCCCTCCCCCCGGCGTACTTTAACCAGAACGGTTCCGCTGCCAGCTCGCTCACGCCAGCAGCCTTCGAATGTCACCGTGGCGCAATCAGTACCCACCTCGTCCCAGCTTCCCACGCGTCGTCCCCCGGCCCGGGGCGCCACACCTCCGCCAGCACGGACCCGCCCACCCTCAAGTCTCTCATGCCGGAGTCCGCTGCGACTTCAGCCCTCTTCAGACAGCCTGGCATCATGCGCCAGTACCCTCACCCTCACCTCACATCAGCAGGGCCGCCGGGTTACCAGTGCGCTGCCCTCCTCCAAACCGCTCGTATTGCCACCCATCAGCCCTGCCGGTACCCGTCGGGCCCCTGCGGACCTATCAACATCTCGTCGCACCACCACTGGATCGCGTCGACCGTGACCCGCTCCATGCTCGACCGCACGCCATCCTTCGTCCGTCAATATGCTCCACAGTGCCATCCCTACCTTATCTTGTTACTCATAATCTAAAATCTATTGCCACATTACTGAGAACCTTGGCATAGGAGTTGTACCCTGCTTACGCTATTCCGATGCTGAACCGGGCTATAGACCACCCCAAAGCTAGGATTTGGCACGCAGCGCAACCAGCGCGAAATCTAGGGAGAGGGTTGGTTTTATTTAGTGAGTGACTCGATCGATAGCGAGGACGGGGGTATTGACGGAGAGGGGAATAGGAGAGACAAAGTGGTGTAAAGAGGGAGCTTCACTTGCATAAGCTGGGGGAGGAGGGGTCTGGTGCACCAGATTAGATTACATGGTGAACGACGGTGACTCTATTTTGGTTACGGCCGATCGCGGCGGTGCTGTGTATGCGTGTGTGTACAGGTGGCACACTATGGGCAAGCGTGGCAATATTACGGGTCCACTCGCAGCTGAAGCAGTTTCTCACTGGTCGTGATGTACCGCTGTAGGTCCCGGCTGGAGAGGTAAACGACAAGACTTGAGAACATGGCCACGAAGGCCACGGCGATGAAGCCGAAGACGGCGCTGTAACACCTCTCTAAGTAGGCACTCACGTACATGAAGAGGGTATTACTACAGCCATTGATGGACGAGGTGGCACTACCCGGGCTGAACAAGGCAGCACACCCGGCTGACGGGACGCTGAAGTCGTCAGGGCGGTAAAATCCACAGCAGTGGCCATATTCCTGGAACTCGGCGCGCAGTGGCTGAGGCCAGGACTGCCATAGCGGGTAGTAGTCGCGCGGCACATCAAGGGAGCGGAACCAGAGGATGGCCCCCAGGACTAGCTCGGCCAATTGCAAGAGCACCGTTAGTCCGCAGTAGATTGCCAGGGCCCGCTGCCGAGGTAGAGGCGCTTGGCCACCAAAGAAACCCAGCAGGGAAATGGCTACGGCGGCGGCCCCGCAAGCAAGGGCACCGCCGACCACGTCGGGGGTCAGGATTACGTCGCGTCGCGGCAGAGGGTTGAGGAGATAAAACGCCATGATTCCGAGGGCCAGGGCGCCGGAGAGCAATAGGCAAGCATTGAGGACGAGGAACGTGTAACGAACGTTCGACGGAAAACTGTGGGTGGGTAGGAAGGACGAGTAGGGTGAGCTGGCCGGCCGCGCCTTGGGCAAGATGCTGCGCATGGTAGCTGGAGCCTGGAAGAGGACGGGGCTGCGCGACGGACGGGAGAGCGAGGCGGTTTACGATACAAGGGAAGAGGCGAGAGGGCGAGTGCGGAAGGAGGCGGTACGACTGCAATCGCTATCTAGCCGCCCGGTACCCGAGTGGGTTAGGTAAAGGATGGCCGGCAGTCCCTGACCGTACGGTAAGCAAAGCGAGGGCGCAGGGAGAAGGAAGGGAGAGTGACCAAGTCGAGGCCGGCGGGAAGGCCGTGGGGCTGACGGTCGTGCTCGCCCACAGGGTACCGGCGGGCGGTGAAGCAAGCGGGTCGGAAAGGGAGATGTGACTAGACTAGCGTGGCCCACGGGCGGGAGAGAGGGGTACAAGCGGTCCAGGGGAGGGGGGGCGCGGCTTACTGTTGGTAGGGGACGAGAGGGTATACGGGGGCACGGCACAGTGAAGCTGGCGAATCGATGAGTTGGGCAGGGTAAACGATGAGTTGGCCAGGGGTGAGCAGCAGGCAGGAAGGGGCAGTGATGGCGGAGGTCGACGAGTACTGGGCTGACTACGACAACTAACAGGGGACTACGCGACACAGGTTGGAGGGACACCACCCGTCCTTACTGGGCTAACCAGAGGATGGGGCCGTGGGCCAAACTCGCAGCTCTAAGTGTGACCTAGACGTCGCAGCCACTGGCGGTGGTAGAAAGTCCGAGCGCGAGGAACGTAGTGGCCTAGTTGCTCCGCTATACTCTGGTATTTAAAGTAGAGCGAAGCGAAGTGGCGAAGTGGTTTACGGTCCGGTCCACGCGGTAGACTTCGGGTGATGCAATCGATTGACTAGGTCAAAGCTAGGAAGGTGGATAGCTATCTGAATAGGTGGATGAAAGAAGGGAGGGGAGGGGGAAGCGCGCGGCAGCCAGGGCGAAATAAAGCCAGGGAGATGAGTAGGCAGTTCCCGCTACTGGCGGCACTCTGCACGGTATTTATGAAGTCTCCACTAGGGGTCGGCTGCAAAGTATAGGGGGTAAGCATGAAAGTACGGCCTCGCGAGGGGTAACGGTGCCATGGAGGGGAAAAGAGGGCACCGGCACCGCGGGCTTACAGCTATCGCCACGGCCAGGCTGTCGGGGACCCGGCAGATCGGGGCACAAGGGGATAGCGGGCCGGGGCCGGTCCCGAGCCGGGTCACAAAGGGTAACTAGGCGAGGGCAGCCTGGTGGACACTATCCATCAGCGCTATTGGCGGTATGGTAGGGAGGGGTAAACGCTATGAATAATATCATCTCCTCGCTCTCCCTCCCCTTTACCCTCTAACGTAACGGGGACAGGACGAAGTGGGGTCAATGGGGAGAAGCGGTCGGTGGCAAGATAGCAGACACAAATATGTACCAATGGACGACCTGTAGGCAATAGAAATGGCGATCTGGACACCCTAGATCACAACAAAACGAGCGTAGCGCTCGTCCCTCTACTGGTCCCAACGCTCACCCCTGGCGGCGTGCTTGACTACAGCCTGGCTGTTGACTATTGGGGAAGTGAGTACACTCCTCGCCTTACATTGGTAGAGACAGGGGACTTGGTTCTTCAAAATTGGGTAGAATGGGTAGCCACCACCCCCCCCCCGTAGTTGGCAGGCCTAGCTGCTTCTAACCTGCGACTGATGTGGGAGAAAGCAAGGAAGGCTAGCCGTATGTCGCTTTGGGCGGTAGATAACGTGGCTGAAAGTTAAAGCGAGTGGGGCATGCAGCCAGGCTAATGTGTCATGCCTTTCAAATCACGGAATCAACTGGCTGTGCCTTGTGTGCTTATCTATACTAATTGCCGGGCGGTACTACGCTGTAAAGGTGGCTAGCGACAAAGAAGTACGAAACACAGTAATCGTACCATTTCAGATTTTCTGTCGAACACCGCTGCTGAGAACAGCTAAATCAGCCCCAGTGGTGGCAATCTGTGTGAGCCATTACGCACTTATAATCTCCATCATAAATGTGACCTTAGAGCATGACTTCGGGCCCAACTTTCCCACAGAATGGTGATCCAGGTAGTGGAGAAAGCCCGGGCTCCTTAGGGAAGTACCTCTTAAGAACCATGTGCTGCGAACTTGCTGGCACATATCTGTACTATAACCATTAACTGATAAACTCTTGTGAAGCCATTCCTTTAATTACTGAAGAATAAATCGTGTCCATTATTCCCATGTTTCCTATAGTAGTATATGCGCACCCTCCTCCTTTTCATAACTGGTAGGAGCCCTACCACCCGTTTTACCCATTACTCCACTCACAGCCGTACTTTTGAGCCTCTTTAGGACATAGAGTTTTTTTTATTAGTCAGCCCGTTACGGTTTGCAAAAGCCCCCAGGTCGGTTCGCAGCAGTAAATAAGAATGGGGGGGGACTAAAAGAATCTGACGTGTGATGTTTGGTAATTGGAGCATGGCCCTTGTCGGATCTTATATACCATGAAATGGGTTGCTGGCGGTCTAGGCTAGCGGGCCTCTTTTAGCTAGTCAACAATGTCTCCATTAAGTGTGGGGTAGCGTAGGCCTACTGCGGTAGGAAAGCTAGGAAGCAGCGGCAGAGGCTGGATCCTGGCGACGGTTATCGTAGTAATCTATCGCAGAAACTGCAATTAGTAGTAAGGATGCGAGCAAGACGTTCCTGACGAGAGAAGGTGTCTGGAATGAAAAGGTGGTGGTATTAGTCAAGAGGAGCAGATGGGCCGTGGTGTAAGTAGGCGTAGAGCCAGTAGTAGCTTAGGGTTAGTTGGCCTGTATCATTCATCTTTAATCAGTGGCCTTCGCTTATCAACTTAATGGCTACCAATTATATCCGCCGCACCTTCCCCTTATTACCCCAAGGGTCTTAATGGTGCAATTGTTATGTCAATGGGCGTGTGTCCGCCCCGCTTTGTAGCTTATATTCTATGCGTTCTTTGGAGGCAATGCATTCTGACTAGCCAGGTCCTTGGGCATGCCCCTTCAATATAAACAGATGGTATGGGTTGTCTACTGGTGACAAGCTATCGTGAAGCATTCTGGGCCATGTATAGCGTGGCACAACCTAAATAAGTTAGTTCGGGAGAGCAGCCGCAAACTCAAATTCCAATCCAACATTATAGGCCGAAAAACCTCGCGGTCGTGTCTCATTGGTACCAATATATCTGTATATCGACCTAGAGAATAGTACGAGGGTTAGGCGGGGATCCTCCCCACAGGGGCCAGAGTGCGCCAACTTGTCTGGTCCAGCACCGTGCCTCCGTGATCCTGTACAACCTACTGGGTACTCCGCCCCCCTTGGGTACTGCTGACTTCGAGACAATACCTTACTAACTCTTGTAGCCTGGTAGTAGCGCTAGAAAATGGGTTACAGGCTCTAGGCGGGGTTGACGGCATCTGCCCTAGGGGGACTATAACCAACTACCCCTAACTATTGAATGTAACTTGGAGACGGGTAGTATAGGGAGAAAGGAGAGGAATGCTCAGCCAAGTACTGGCACCATTGTAGGGGGTAACAGGACTGTTGCCAATTACCAGCAATACAAGGGAATACGTAAGGGATGGAACGAAAAAAAAGGAAGCAAGAGGGGCAGAATAACCTAGGGGTCGTTTAACCGTTGTCACTAGTTGGCAGCCGCCACATAATACGAAGGTAGGAGAGGTTGCCTATCCAAGGTTAGCCAGCCACCACGAATGGGATGTTAGCTGAGAGGAGGAAGGGCGGGCTAGTCAGGGTTCCCCGGCAAGTGGGACAAAATGAGAGGAACCCGGCAAAATTTCAGTCGATTGAGACAAAAGGAAAGGGATACAGTTTTAGTGAAAAGGAAAAGGGATGGAAGGAAAGTATAGTGCCTCTAAATGACGGGGGGGTGTTCGGAGCAAAGGCGCACAAAAGGTTATTAAGCGTAGGGGCCGGGTAACATGGTTACAGCGGCAGCGGGTTAGCCTAGGATAAAGATGTTTGGGGCGAGTAGGGAATGAAGTAGTTTGGGGCTTCTATGGGTACCCAAAAGTACAGGTGTGTAAAGTAGTATGGCGGAGGTGGACCCCAAGAGAGCTGAGGGGTTGGGCTGATATAGTTTGGCTTCCCATTAGCTAATCATATGGTACGGGTAGCAGAGGTACGGTTGGCGACGGATGATGTAGTTGCATGGAATAAGCATGTGGCGGAAGCATGGAAGGCGCAGTAGCAACCGTAGATTGAGATTGGCAACGTGGAAAGGGAACATTTGTAGAAGTAGGCGTGACAGTAGCCATACGCTACGGTGGAAGGCATGCTAGCTAGCTGTGAGTTGTGGTGGTGCTGGTGTACTAGAAGGGTCCTTATGAGCGCCACGCCCACTCCGGAAAGCCCAAAAATTAGCTCAGACTCTATTGACGGACCATTACACTTTCCAAACGGAGCAAGCTTGGCAGACCGGGGGGCCGATTAGCGTATATACCCTTGGGTCCGGAAGACAACTGCCATTATAGCCCAGATGCCAGTAACCTTAGCAACCTGAAAGACAGCAGCGTTCACAATTGGGACGGCTGCGTCCCCAGCCTCCAATCATCTGGAGTTGAACCTGGATCCACTCTGTCGGGATAGAGAAAGCAGCACCAAACCCCTCAACTACAACTGGAGGTATCCTTTCACCCTCTGGCTCAAGTATATATACGGTGTACGAATTGGGTCAAGCGTTGGATTGAACGTATGTTATCAATCAGGTTTCCCCCTAAGGTTTATTCGACTTTGCCCCCCTCCCCCTTGGCCAAATACTTTCCCCGTACCGCACTCTCCTACCATAGGATGCCGGTTTCTGCCTATCAAGGTGCGTTATTTTTTGATTGGCAGTTTTAGAATGCCTTCAAGAGAGCCTGGTACAACACCGATCAAGGATGGTGTAGTGTTAGTTCAGTCATTTGCTTGGGTGGTATAGAATCTTACCTCTATGGGGGGCGGACCGCGTAAGGCGAAGAAAACAGGAGTAGGGCTTGCCCTGGCTAGTTTGGTTATCGGGTGGTCAATTATTTCAAGCTCCGGCAGTTGGCTCTCCAGCCCCATTTAACCTAGAGCTAGTGGGATACCAATTCCGGAGGTTGGAGTCCCAGAGCCTACATATTAGCTAGACATTGTGGCGGGACAGTCCAATGGCCTATGTTATCTGACCGTGGGCGGGGCTTGCACATACGCAAAGTATGTTAGCGCTCAAGGGCATGGAAACGGGCCCCGTGCAGTTTGCCAGTCTTTCCGTAAGGAGAGAGTAATGTGTAAGCGATACCACATGGTAACCAGGGCAGGTACCTTTAAAGACCAGCATTAAACAATTTCTTCGAATGGATGGCCGCCGATAAGGCTTAGGCCGCGGCCAACCCAAGCGTGACATTCGGCCATACCAAACCCAGGGAAAAGTTATTGACCGCTGGTAATTTAAAATACGTCTACGTCCAAAGCGTGAAATGATCAGTCCAGTTTTTAGGATTCGGCGGTTGAAGATTTAGAGACGTCACTCATGCTGAAAACGGGGCCCTACCAATTTGGCCTGGTGCCGCGGTGTATTGCACTTGAGTAGCAGGTCTAAAGTCAAAACCCTCTATCGAAATCAGTATCACTTTGTTCAGTATTGGTAATGGGAAGTCATTGCCACTCGGTCCAAGGTTTCAACGTCAACCTGTCAATCAAGGGAATAACTGGCAGTGTTCTTCGCAAAGGAGGGAGCTGGTGATCCGGCAGCCGCCATTATGATCATGGAGATGGGCCCGTGGGATATACGGTGTTTTGCTTTGGTTCCCTGCTGATCCGTAGTGGTGGACCGCATAGTGAACTTAACCTTTGTTGCTCGCCAACTTGCCATATAACCTTATCTAGCCATGGGGCTCCGGGGGGGGCCGGCATTTGGTGAAAAGCCAATGGGGGCAAGACAATGGCAGCGGAAGGCCTCCGTCAAGCAGCCCTTGTGACTCTAGCTATCCATACCCACGCTTGGGTCCACCTGACTAGAGTGTTACCCCATCCTGTCGTCCTTGCTACCGCACCCTACTGCTTTCCAATCACCATGGACCAAGTAAAAGCAGGGAAAGACAGCCGCGCACGATGGCGATACGTCACCCAATATCGTCGGATCACTGGTACCGACTACGTTTCCCCACGATTACTCCGCCTCTGCGGATAAAGGTGGGCCAATTCATAACTATTTAATAACCAGCCTATTGTAATAGCCTGAGCCGGTGACCTGCGATGATGGGTCAAGGTGGGCCCTTTGGGCTGCGCAGAATGATGCGTGTCTGCGTTTCTCCACCGAGACTCGCCAGTGGGAATGACCTGGCATTTGATGCTTAGAAACCAGTTGGCACCAAGGCCATAAACAGCTAGCCATAATGCAGACACACCCACGGCAGCCCGCTGGTCTGACTACCCCCATCGAGATGGAAAAGTTGAGGAAGGCATTTGGAAGTGGGGTTCCTGGGTATCCTGAGGGTTTCAATTAGTATTGTGAGGAGACCGATGGCCAAACCATGACCTTATCATCCTCTCCATCCCATGCCTGCCAGAAAAGAGAGAACGATGGATAAGAAAACTAACGACTGGGCGAAAGAGAAGCTGACGGTCGCGCGGTTGGGATAGAGTAGTGCGAGCCAGCAAGAGGCTGGAGGGAGGGCAAGGTAGCGGTGGTTGACGTGCTGGCAGTTCAAACGTGGCAATCGCTGCTGCTTTGACGTATGATCCTGACATTCAACAACTAAAAAGGGACGAGGCGCTTTGCACTTGAGACTAATATAGACAGTCTGGCCACTACAACCATAATTAGGACGGCGTTGGGAGGTCAATGACGGGTCACCATGGCCTTCCCCTTCCCTCAATTAGAATTCACATCCTACCATTTGGCCACCCCCCCTCATACGTCGCGATTATCCCCCAGTATGCCTCCAATTTCCCCCTTCTCGCCTCGGACATCATGATACTGGCCATCACCCTGTTTTCCGACCTCCTCCCTTTACCATCTTGGGCGCCTATCCCCTATATAACGTCTTATGCCCACATCCCCTAGGTCAGCTTCTTACCTACCTTTACTAGCCACCGCCCTGTACCACGTTCCGCTCACCCTGCCAAGTGTAATAGCACCTGCCATCCCCGAATTGCACCCCCAGTCTTTCACCCTCCCGTACACCCAAGTCAAGCCCTCGCCCGTCACCATGCCCAAGGTCAAACTCGCCAAGCCAACGAAAAAGGCCGCGACCACGCGTAAGCTGTCGCCGTACAACGAGTTTATGAAAAAGGAACTACCCAAGTACAAGGCCGCCAACCCTGACGTGGAACATAAGATGGCCTTTAAAGCCGTGGCTGGTCTGTGGAAGACTGCCCCCGAGAACTCCAATCGGAAAAAGTGACCATGTTCACTGTGCAGTCCCAAGGCTGCCTTCTTGACTGCGGCTGCTCCCTTCCCGGGACCTTGTAAATACGTCTCCGAGCGACTTGTGCGCCCAATATGGTCTCCTTGGGCAACTGGCCATCTTCATTCAAATGCATTTTTTCTCACTCTACTACTGCGGCTGTTGTTTTTTCTTTCCTCCGTAGCTAGGCTACGTCTTACTAGCCTTCCGCTCAAGCTTTATAACCCCCCACCCAGAGCCCATTACCATCGTCGGTAGTGGGCTCCAATGCGTGATGACTATTTAACCCCCGCCACCATCCACCACGACCTAACGTTATTAATGCTGCAGTGACCGCTGCATCCGGTTACACCCCCCCCCCCCCCCTGCGCCACTTTTTACCTGCCCAGTTTACATCTTTCTCTCGTCTTGCGCACGGGCGGCCGTGTTCCGTGCATCAGGGTACTACCCAGTGGACCAGGTCTACTTTCCGTTTACAGGACCTGGATACAGACTAGGATCTTACGGCAAGGAACATTGGTCATCTATACGGTCGCCGGTGCATTACTTCTACATAAAGGCTCGGTTGTCCACTTGCCGTCGGGTACTGCGGCCGGCCGGTCCGCCGTCACAACCAGAATGGCCGACATTGGTGGTTGGCGTTCAAACCAATGAGAGAGGGCGAAGGCCTGGGGCTCTTGCTCATTATATCGATCTACTATCGGTATCAACCCTCAGCAACGCATCATGCACGCGGAGTCTCGCGACAGCAGGTAACACCACGCCCTTGCAAACGGATACAATTCTAGATATACAGCTCAGAGCTTCCCGCAACGAACATGGCGACACCTGGGGAGGGAGGCTACGAAACCTTCAATCGAAATTAAGAGGGGCTCAGTCGACCCGCTGGAACGATAGTCACCACCTATGGCTGGCCGGTCAATGGTAAATCAGGAGCGTCGCAACCTTCAACACCAGTCCTACGGGGCCCCTCAGATCACATACCCACTGCTTGTACCAGGCAATTTAAGGTACTTTGGCGGTTTGGTGGCGATTATTCTGACTGCTCACTCGTTGCTATGGCCAGAGCTATGTACTTTGGTGCTGCGCGCGAGGCCCACCCCCTCCTTCACGATGCTGTCCTCTTGGCCCAATGGCCTTCACTTACTATACCTCTCCTTCTACCGGGTGATACGGTCTCGTTCCTTCGACCTTACCGTACCACCCATTATCGCCTCGTTATACCAAAGAGAGGCGTCCACTGCCACGACGGACAAGCTTGTGCGACTCTCCATCGGTGTCTCCCATTGCCTTCAGGTGGCCACGGAGCTCTACCGTACGACCACCAAGGTGACAACCATTGGACTGACCCTTTAGCCTTCACACCATCGAGCTTGTCGACGGTGACGACCAGCGCATAATTGCCATGCCATTTGCAGCTGGCGTCGTTTCGGCTCATATTCCCGATAGGACCGCCTTACACCCGTCACTGCATATTGTCTCGAGGGCGCCCTAGATAACACAGAACATACGCCAGGATTGGTCACCGACAGTCACCACAGTGTGAGTCGATGGCGGTTTTCTTTTTGTAACGACGAGGCCGTCAGGTGGTTAGGCATACCCAAGCGAGGGGGCCTATGCGCTAGTGAGATTGGGCCATAGATTCGTGGTGGACCTCTTGTATCACCCGCCAACCATATATAATTACACCCCCCGCCAATCCCTATCATTACCGCATCCGTTTTCTTATTTCTCTCTCACCCAGATTGCCACCCTGCGCCGTTTCGAAGATTTGGCCACCACGATATAGACAAGCCGCGACCTCCATCACCGGTTATCCGTCATTACAAGCTACTCCTGCCCAGCATACTCCAAGTCCCGCTATCTATCTCGTGTACAACGCACCTCTCTGTCGAATTATTTCTGCCGGTATAACCATATATCTGAGGTCCCCTTTCACCGCCGCCAGGTTCCTTGACCTACTGTAGCGTTTCCTAGTGAAGCAGTCCGACCGCCTGCATCATCCATTTCTGAGGCTAGTAAGATGCGACACCGTGTTTGGTTCAGCGTCGTGGCAGCGGTCGCCATGGGAACTCTAGGTCAAGCAGCGCCCTCAAAGGTAGGGTTTGACCTGCAGTACCCGACCGTCCTGCCCAAGGAACTTCAACTCATGATACTACAGGACCACCTCGATCCCCAGGACACCATCGGGGCTCTGCATATCAACCGATACACCCGTGATAAGATACTTCCCATAGCCGTCAATGCCTGGCTAAAGAAGGTAAGCCATTACCCGTCGCCTGTGTTTGATGGCACAGCCATGTTGCGGTTGAGAGGCATCGAGAGGCGTGACGAAGAACCGAGCCGCTCCACGCTTCCCCGTTTACTATTCGTTCTCAGCCCCTCGTTAATCAATCCCTTGCTGTTCCCCCCTTTGCTCCCTCCCCCCTGCCAGCCCGTTGAGAGCTTTGAAGTGTGGTTCTATACCAACCTAACCCCCGTCCGACCAACCCCCGGCCAACTTGTCAAGTACGTTCAGAAGAACTGGGCGGCGTATTTGGTCAGCTTGGCCCAGGCACGAGGAGAACTCCCGCCCGAAGCCGTGGTCCATCATCCGGTGCGCGATACCCGTCCCGTGGCCAATCTGTCTGATCAGGAACTGAAAGAAGCGATCCCCCTGCTCTTGGTAATGCGTAGAGGCCTGACCGGGAAGCTGGGAGCCTATCTCAATGCCCTCCACGAAGCGGTCACTTCAGTTGACGGCAGCGCGGCGATCGAGGAAGCCCTGCTGGAGGAAATGCCCGTTCTCAAGCATTTCCAGAGTGGTCATTGGCAGCTGACGGAAAATATGTTCACGGTCTACCTGAAACAGCAGTTGGGACCGCTTCTCATTCGGCTGCTAATCCAGATGGATCGCAGTGCGGATTTGGTGCCGCTTCTCATGACCCTCCCGTGCGATAGGGACTCGTTGCTCTACGCGGCCATGGCCTGGGAAACGCAGGTTCACCCCAATACGGTCACGCCGATCCTTGTCAACCTGGCCGAGCGGCTGAGTACTGAATACATGCGTGGCGTCTACTTCTGTGCCTCTCAGGGCCTCGGTGACGGCGCTCGGGAGTCCTTCGAATTACATTGGCCCGCTACGCTACGCGAACCGGTGAGAATCCGCACCTGTCATCACTTCACCGCGGGATTCCAACCTCTCGGGGAAGTGTCGGCTAGCGACTTTGTGCACTTGCCAGCCTTCCCAACGGTCACCATGGGCCCAGAGCCCACAGGGGACCGTCCAACCTGAAGCAATCACCCACCACGCCATAACAATGATATTAAACCTACGCCGCCAGCACCAGGACCCCGGGCCTTTTTTTCTTTTCTTTTTATAATGTTTACCCTATACCGACCTTGGTTCACCAGTCGCAGGCAGAGGTTGTTTGTGCCTTGACGCTCCAGACGGGTTATTAGAGCCCAGCCTACCTTTCTCCATGACCCAACGGAGAGGAATTTCCGACGGTACTCTTGGGGACAATAAAGTCAGTATGCTAGAGTCACCTGTGATAATGTTAGCGTACAGCCATGGTAGTGGATTCGACGTCTCAGACACAACATAGAGAAATGGTCCCCGTGGATAGTATGCCATTGGCCCACCGAACGGCAATTGACGCTGGGCAGGCGGAATGAAAGACGCGCGGTTAAGTTAATTCGGCCCTTGGCGTACGGGGAACATCAGGCGGCGAGGACTTGGTTTCATGTCGGCTACTCGCCGTCCTTTCAGATACATGGCATGGCCCTGGACGGCGGCGACTTCTTCGATGCCGCCGTCCGGGCATCCCCATTGTAGTGGCGCCTGCCCCGCCAGAGCACTCTCGGATTTCCGGTTCGCGGGCAGTTGGAAACCGTCCGGTCCGTGAGTGGTCGGTCGCAGAGGGGGTACAGCCTTGTAACAGGGGGTTAAGCCTCGCCACGGCTGTCGACGGAGTCGAGACGCTCTGTAGAAGGCGAAACTCACCACCGCCACGAAGGCTTTGCAATACGCCAACTGCCCAGCCAAACGGCAATGTATGTGCATTTCCGTCGCAGCGGAACTGAGCAACCACCATATGATTGACATGCTCTGTCAGGCGGGACGCGTGGCGCTGGGTAACCGGCCGTAGTAAAGCGAATGCGGTGCACCTACCCCCCTTACCCCACCCCCTCCGCCCTGGTGGACGTCTCCCCGCAGCAGCACCGCCCCCAGCCCATGGCCAAGAACCCCTGGACCCGCGCGCGGTCTTATCCGACCATCGCCCATCCCACCCTTCCCACCTTGGCTCCCGTAAAAAAAGACCGACCCCTCTCCCACCGTCGTCCACCCGCCTAACCTTCACCCCCGCCCGGTGTAGGAACGTCCGGCCATCGGTTCCACCAGGCTCGCCATCCGCCCATCCGGGGAGCCCTACACCCTCCGCAGGGTTCAGAGGGTGCCAGAGTCTCATCTCTCCTCCTCCTTCACATTCCTCCACCTGCTGCCGCTGTGTTGGTTCCCGCAGCCCCCATCTTCATCCTGCGCGCCATCTCAGCCCTTTCATCTACGACTTACCCTATTGCTCTCATCTCATCTC
Organism: Tieghemiomyces parasiticus; assembly: GCA_027575765.1. Classification (NCBI taxonomy): domain Eukaryota; kingdom Fungi; phylum Kickxellomycota; class Dimargaritomycetes; order Dimargaritales; family Dimargaritaceae; genus Tieghemiomyces; species Tieghemiomyces parasiticus. The sequence goes on from JANBPT010000095.1 coordinate 63,746, forward strand.
TACTTTATCCCTCTTCCCATCGTTGCCCCCCCTCCGCGCCCGCATTCTATGACAAGATGGCTGGCGCGTTACCCATCCGCTTCCAGGAGCATCTCCAGGTAAGACCCAGGCCGCACGCTTGGGCCCCCTCGCTGGAACTCCGCCTCCCCCCTCTCACCACCCTGTTTAACCCTTCACCTCCTGCCCGCCCACCCATCCCCGCCAGCTCACGTCGCTGGGGATCAGCAGTGACAGCATGAGCTTCAACACTCTGACCATGCAGTCCGACAAGTACATCTGCGTCCGCGAGAAGGTCAACGAGCAAAACACCGTGGCGATCGTAGATTTGGCCAACATCAACAACTTTATGCGCCGGCCCATCACCGCCGACTCGGCCATCATGAACCCGACCTCTAACATTATCGCCCTCAAGGCCGCCCGGCAGCTGCAGGTCTTCAACCTGGAGCTCAAGGCCAAGGTCAAGTCCCACGTCATGACCGAGGAAGTACGCTACTGGACCTGGATATCCGACTTTGATCTGGGTATCGTGACGGACACCGCCGTGTACCACTGGTCCATCGAAGGTGCCGCCGGTCCCACCAAGATGTTTGATCGCCACGCCAACCTGGCTAGTTCCCAGATCATCAGCTACCGTGTCAACGCCGCGGGCACCTGGATGGTCTTGGTGGGTATCTCGGCTGCAGGCGGCCGCGTGGTGGGCGGTATGCAGCTCTTCTCCAAGGAGCGCAACCTAAGCCAGTTCATCGAGGGCCACGCCGCCGCCTTCGCCGAGATCCAGCTCGATGGAGGCACCTCCCCCACCAGCCTCTTCACCTTCAGCGTTCGGACGGCCGACACAGCCAAACTGCACGTCGTGGAGATTGACCACAAGGAGGGCAACCCGGCCTTCGCTAAGAAGACCGTTCCCCTGGCCTTCCCGCCGGAGGCCGTCAATGACTTTCCTGTAGCCATGCAGGTCGGGCCTAAGTATGGCGTGGTCTACGTGGTCACCAAGTACGGTTTCGTGCACCTCTACGAACTCGAAACGGGTGCCTTCATCTACAGCAACCGCGTCAGCGGCGAAACGGTGTTTGTGACCGCCCCGCACCAGGAATCCAGCGGTGTGATTGGCGTCAACCGCAAGGGTCAAGTCCTCTCCGTGTCCATCGACGAGCAGAACATCGTACCCTACCTACTAGCCCTGGGGCCCGGCCACGTGGACACCGCCTTCCGCTTGGCCGCCCGGGCCGACCTGCCCGGCGCCGACGATCTCTACGTCCAGCGCTTCCAGCAGCTGTTCGCGTCCGGCCAGTACACCGAGGCCGCCAAGCTGGCCGCCAACTCGCCCAACGGCGTCCTGCGCACCCCACAGACTATCGAAGGGTTCAAGCAGGTTCCCGTTGTGCCCGGCCAGCTCTCGCCAATCCTGCAGTACTTTGGTACTCTCCTCGAGCGTGGCGGCCTGAACGCCCACGAGTCCATCGAATTGGCCAAGCCCGTCCTGGCCCAGAACCGCAAGCAGCTGCTCGAAAAGTGGCTCAAAGAGGACAAGCTGGCCTGCAGCGAGGAACTAGGCGACATTGTGCGCCCCCACGACTTAACCCTGGCTCTCTCGGTATACCTCCGCGCCAACGTGCCCGTGAAGGTGGTGCAGTGCTTCGCCGAGACGGGCCAGTTCGACAAGATCCTACTGTACGCCAAGAAGGCCGGCTACCAGCCAGAGTGGGTTCCCCTCCTACAGTACGTCGTACGCGCCAATCCCGACCAGGCCGCGGAACTGGCCAATGCCCTGTACAACGACCCCGACGGCCCCCTGGTCCCCTTGGAACAGGCCGTCGATGTATTCCTAGGCCAGGGCGCGGTGCCCCAAGCCACCTCCTTCTTGCTGGACGCACTCAAGGACGATCGCGAGGACCAGGCCCATCTGCAGACCAAGTTGCTGGAGATGAACCTGCTCAATGCCCCCCAGGTCGCCGACGCCATCCTGGGCAACGGACTCTTCACTCACTTTGACCACGCTTACGTGGCGTCCCTGTGCGAGAAGGCCGGTCTCATCCAGCGCGCCCTGGAGCTGTACGAGGACCCGGCCGACCTGCAGCGTCTGCTGGTCCACGCCCAGGCTCTCAACCCCGAGTGGCTCGTGGGCTTCTTTGGCAAGCTATCCGTTGACCAGTCCCTGGCCTGCCTGCGCGCCATGCTGACGAAGAACCTCCGCCAGAACCTGCAGGTGGCCGTCCAGATTTGCACCAAGTACTCGGAGCAGCTCACCCCGACACACATCATGGAGCTCTTCGAATCAGTGCGCTGTCAGGAGGGCCTCTACTATTATCTGGGTGCCATCGTCAACCTCACCGATGACCCAGCCGTGGTGTTCAAGTACATTCAGGCCGCGGTGGCCATGGGCCAGTTTAAGGAGGTGGAGCGTGTGTGCCGCGAGAACAACCACTACGACGGCGAGAAAGTCAAGAACTACCTCAAAGAGGCCAACCTGGCCGACCAGCTGCCCCTCATCGTAGTATGTGATCGCTTCGACTTTGTGCACGATTTGGTGCTCTTCCTGTACCAGCACCGACTTACCCAGTTTGTCGAGATTTACGTGCAGCGCGTGAACCCCGGCCGCACCCCCGAGGTGGTAGGGGCCCTGCTAGACGTGGACTGTGATGAGTCGTTCATCCGCAGCTTGCTCAGCTCCGTACCGGCTGCGTCCGTGCCCGTGGACGCGCTGGTGGCCGAGGTGGAGCGCCGCAACCGACTTAAGCTGCTGCACCGCTGGCTGGAGGCCCTCTCCGACCAGGGCAGCACAGACTCGGCCGTGTATAACGCCCTGGCCAAGATTTACATCGACAGCAACTACAACCCCGAGCACTTCTTGCTCACCAATAAGCTCTACGACCCCCGGGTGGTGGGGGCCTACTGTGCCAAACGTGACCCGAACTTAGCCTTGGCCGCCTTCCAGGCGGGTGGGTGCGACGAGGAACTGCTCCAGCTGACGGCGGAGAACGGTATGTTTAAGCAACAGGCCCGCTACCTGGTCAAACGCGCCGACTTGACGCTGTGGGCTCAGGCTCTAGATCCCGCCAGCCCGCACCGCCGCTCCTTGGTAGACCAGGTGGTGAGCCACGCCCTCTCCGAGACCCAGGACCCCGAGGAGGTGTCGGTGACCGTCAAGGCCTTTATGGCCGCCGACCTACCCCAGGAGTTGATTGAGCTTTTAGAACGCCTGATTTTGGAGGGCACTGCCTTCAGCGATAATCGCAACCTCCAGAACCTGCTCATTTTGACCGCCATCAAGGCCGACCCCGGCCGCGTCATGGATTACGTGGAGCGCCTGTCGAATTTTGACGCGCCTGATATTGCCAACATCGCCATCACCGCCGGCCTGTACGAGGAGGCCTTTGCGGTGTACCAAAAGTATGACGCCCACGCTAGCGCGATCGGGGTGCTGTTGGACCACCTGGGCGACCTAGACCGGGCCGCCACTTACGCCGAGCGCTGCGACGAGCCCGAGGTGTGGAGCCGACTGGCCAAGGCCCAGCTGGACGCCCTGCGCATCGGTGACGCCGTCGCCTCCTACCTGCGCGCTGACGATCCGGGGGCCTATGGTGAGGTAATCGACGTGGCCGCCCGCGCGGGCAAGTACGCCGAGCTGGTGGACTACCTACTCATGGCCCGCCGCCGAGTGCGCGAGCCCGCGGTGGAAAGCGAACTACTTTTTGCCTACGCCATGACGGATCGCCTGGCCGACCTGGAGGACCTGCTCAACGGACCCAACATTGCACAGGTACAACTGGTAGGCGACCGCTGCTACGCGGCCGGCCGGTTCGAGGCGGCCAAGGTACTCTTCACCAGCGTGGCCAACTGGGCGCGCCTGGCCACAACCCTGGTCAAACTGCACGACTACGCTGGAGCGGTGGACTGCGCGCGCAAGGCCAACAGCACGCAGGTGTGGAAGGAGGTCAACGCGGCCTGCCTGGAGGAGGGTGAGTTCCGCCTGGCCCAGATCTGTGGTTTGCACTTGGTGGTCCACGCCGAGGAGCTGGAGGGTCTGGTGCGCACCTACGAAGCCCGTGGCAACGTCGACGAGGCAATGCAGCTGCTGGAGAATGGGTTGGGCCTGGAGCGTGCCCACATGGGTATGTTCACCGAGCTTGCCTTGCTGTACGCGCGGTACCGCCCTGAGCGCGTCATGGACCACCTCAAGCTGTACTGGTCGCGGGTTAACATTCCCAAGGTGATCTCGGCCTGCCAGGAGTACCACTACTGGCCCGAACTGGTCTTCCTGTACATCCACTACGACGAGTTTGATAACGCGGTCGTGGCCATGATGGAGCACGCTGCCAACGCATGGGAGCACGCTAGCTTTAAGGACGTTGTGGTCAAGGTGGCCAACGTGGAGCTGTACTACAAGGCGTTGCGCTTCTATCTGAGCGAGCAGCCCCTGCTGCTCAACGACCTGCTGGCGGCGCTCAGCCCTCGCATCGACCACACCCGGGTGGTGCAAATGTTCCTCAAGTCCAACAACGTGCCCCTCATCAAGCCGTATCTGGTTGCTGTGCTCGATTCTAATACCCGGGCCGTCAACGAGGCCCACCACGACCTGCTGATCGAGGAGGAGGACTACCGCGGCCTGCGCGAAGTGGTGGACGCCCACGACAACTTTGACGCCATCGCGCTGGCGCAGCGCCTGGAGAAGCACGAGCTGCTCGAATTCCGGCGCATCGCTGCCCACCTGTATCAGCGCAATCGGCGCTGGAAGCAGTCACTGGCGCTGTCCAAGCAGGATGAGCTGTACAAGGACGCGATGGCCACGGCGCGGGCGTCGCAGAGCACGGAGATTGCCGAGGATCTACTCCGCTACTTTGTAGCGGGGGACCACCGAGCGTGCTTTGCAGCCTGCCTGTACACGTGTTACGACCTGCTGCGCCCTGACGTGGTACTGGAGCTGGCCTGGCGCCACGCGGGCTACATGGACTACGCCATGCCCTTCGTAGTCCAGCTCACGCGCGAGCACCTGGCGACCGTGGATTCGCTCACCCAGCGTGTGGCCGAGCTAGAGACCAAGGCGGCGGCGGCCCACCAGGACGCGGGCGCGGCCGAGGGTCCCATCATCCAGCCGGGTGCCTTCGGAGGCAACCTCATGATCACCGCCGGCCCGGGCTACCCGGCGCCCCCACCCGCACAGGGCTACGCCCCGGCCTCGCACCATGCCCCTAGCCAGTTTGGTAACGCGGGATTCCAACACTACTAGATGGCGAGGTGCCTGCCATTTCCTCGTAGCCCCTACCGTTTCGTTTTCCCAACCACTTTCGCTTTACATGGATCTGAGGCTGCGTACCTCACCCCCCCCCTTCTCCCCCTCCTCCTGATTAGTATCGATACTGTGTTTTTCTTTTTTTATATATTTCTCGCTGCTGCGCCCTCGTATCAATGTCTCTAGTTTACCAAATATGTCTCTACATAAACGACCTTCCCTTCGCAACGTTGGCTCTACAAAAGCCGACGTCCAATTTGTCCGGCAAAGAAGCAGTCGATGGCAACTCTATCCAAGGAACAGCTGGTCAGGGTCGTGTCGAACCGAAGGTGGAGCGCGAAGTCCGACCATGCGGAGGATCGCCTTGATCAATCACCACCATATCACCACGAGGTGGGCGGACGAAGGTGGCCAGGAACTGACCCGATGAAACCACGCCAGAGGGGAAGGGGCTGCCGAACCCACCTGAGGAGGCCGTGTCATGTACAACTAAAGCGGCGTCACAGGCTAGATCGGTATCTATTGCCATATTGAGCGCCGGGCGGTTGCGACCTCACCCTCCTCTCTTACGTCGTTACTGACGTGGCTCTAAGGTGGAGCCAACGACGATGTCAATGACGTGACTGACGGGTGCTCTGTTGACCTAGTGTCACAACCATTGTGTACCCTTCGCTCACAACTGATGTGATTTCTAACCAACGGTGCCCCTGGTGTCGAAGGGGTACAAGCGAGCCCCGACAACTTAAAATAGCGGTGATAACGGTCCACTACTCGATCGTGAAGAACTCCAGTCCAGAGGCCAACGGATGAAAAGGGCCTCGCGCCCGCCTTCTATACCATCACCAGGTGGAGTTGGGTTCGGAGGTCGTTCGATAGCATGGTACCACAAGGGCGAAGGAGAGAAAATCAAGGCATTGGAAGGTGGATCATAGCGATACGTATCACGAGGAAGTACTCGCACCCTTCCCCTCCTCGTCCGTTCCTCCCCCTTCACGCCGCTCCAAGTGGACCAGTGGTCCAAAATTCTGGCGGGACAATGGCTCCCTAGCGGTTACCTAATCATGGTCATTCACTGGAGCGTCGCCGTCGGGACGGTCCTATTACGCCAAGTACTTCGTCTGTGACCTTGTATAAATAAGGCGGCGGGATAGCTGCCCTGACAGTTAGCTTGTCCATCACTGCTAATAGCTGTCAAACCCTAATTAAACACAAGACCTCGCGGAATTACTGACCTCTCTCGCAGCCACGTTTCCTTGTTTATTTTAGTATCTGTTTACGGCTGCCCACCGCTTATTTAACCACCGGTTGCTCTGAGGGCATCTAAGCCTGGCGTTTCTTCATTTCATATTTGGCTATACGTTCCCTGCATTAACATCCTGCTCACGTTGTTGACGATGCAGCTGCTAGCTTTTGTAGTGGTGCTTGGCGCAGCCCAGTTCCTTTGCCAGGCCCTTCCGGTTGAGCCCTGCGAAGGACTCGCAGGCCAGAACCTGCGTGCTCAATTTGCCGATTTCTACCAGCAGGTCCAACGCAGGCACCGGGAAACAGACCACCGTTTTGCGACGACGCACGGGCAGGCCGCCTTCATGGGCATGTCCCAGGTGCCACCGCTAGACGCCAACCCACCAGTGTATACTGACCCGTCATTCTCCAGTCACTTGGGGCCGCCGGTGGTCGATGGGTCCGACCCGGCACTAGCCGATCCAATGCCTGCAATGTTCCCAACGGCGAGCAATGACGGGGAGCTGGTGCAGTGTCTGATGGCGTACTACGCACCGGCCGTACTCAGGGATATCCCTCACTATTGCGCACCGTGGCCGGATACCACCGAGCCGTTCCTCTCTTCGGGTAGCGACGGCAGCGAACGGACCCCACGTGGGATGGACATGTTAACTCCGTCGCCCACGCTCTCGCTCCGTAAGGAATCGAGTGGGTTGAAGGCACGTCCGAATCTTTTCCTGGACCTCACTGGCCTACAGCCGAAAGGATGGCCCGGTCCTACGTCTCGCCGGTGAGCGCTGGAGCTTACTGGGTACCCAGGGCCCTTGTATGGCCAACCTTCTAGACGTTCCCTTAGAAACCATATCGTGAAATTTAAATGGCAGCCGGGCCTCTCCTCCCCAACCGTCACAATAAACACGTTTCACTCAAGGGCTTTTGGCGGGCGGGGCGGCACTGGGATAGAAGCCGGAGGGCGGACGCTAGCCGCACTCAAGAAATGAATGGACAGAGAGGAAGGGCTTCGGAAGGGGTGGGAGGAGGAGGTTTCCATCGTAGCTACTGGTGGCGCCAGGGCCATCGTGGATTAACTGCTCATGGTTCGGCAGTTTGTCTGGGACCTGCACGACCGCGCCATCAGCCTAGTCAATAGTGGAGCACAGGAAAGGGGCTCAATTCGAGTTAGGCTGGTTCCTCCTCCCTCCCCGCCCCGGCCCACGCTCTTCCACCCCACGCGAAGCCACCACACGCGCCCGCCCAACCACCCCTCCTCCCTCTAGCTTATGGGTGCCATCCCACGACCATCTGATGTCCAGCTCATCATCTGAATCCCCACTCCGCTGTCTTAGCTTTGCATCGTTTACATCGGACCACCTATATCCCGTCCAGGTGTTATCGCTCGTTCCATTCCCGTCTTCCTCTGCGCAGCATACGGTACCTATCCCTCGTCACCACCGTCCCCGCCCATCCTCGTGTCCGATCACCCATTAGAATGGCGTTCAAGAAGCTGGCAAGCCTCCCGCTCCTACTGAGCTTGGCTGTTCTCCTGCTGGGTTCCGCCCAGGCCCTGCACTTTTATCTCCACAATACCGAAGAGAAGTGCTTCCTGGAGGATCTGCCCAAGCATACCACCACCAAGGGTAAGTCGACAGGGTGTTTGTCCCCACCCGCGCCACAGAGACGTTGCTCGCACGACACTAACCCCGCTGCCGCCCTTCCATCATCACCCGACCGGATCCGTCTCCTTCCAATGCTACACAGGCCACTTTAAGACGAAGGAGTGGATCGATAAGGACAAGCGGGCCATCGAAAACCCGGCGCTGGGTCTCCAGGTCAAGGTGCGCGAGCTGCCGTCCAACAACGTTGTGATGAGTCAGAAGGCGGCCAGCGAGGGCCGGTTTACGTTCACGTCGGCGATCCAGGGCCAGCACTATATTTGCCTTCAGGGCAACTCGAGTAACTGGTTCAACCCGAACACGATTTACGTGGAGTTTGACATGACGTTCGGGTCCAGCGCCGATAGCAGTAAGTCCCTTGACAAACTGGACAAGCTTTCGGCGCGCGTGCGCGAGCTCAACCAGCGCAGCCAGGCCCTGCAGCTGGAGATTGATCAGCAGCGCGAGCGCGAGTCCGAGTTCCGCGACGTGAGCGAGAAGGTCAACTCGCACGTCGTGTGGTACGTGTTGATGCAAATCGCGGTGCTTGCCCTGACCTGTGTCTGGCAGGTACGTTACCTCAAGGGCTTCTTTGAGAAGAAGAAGCTCATGTAGATGGCGATACCCTCCCCCCCCCACCCTGAGAGTCCTGCGCACTTGCGTCGGTTCGCCCCGAGGTTTTCTTTCGCCACCAAGGGCACCGGTGTCTTCTTTTGCGGCCCTAGGTAATACGGAAACCTCTACGAGTTCAGGGCTGACCTTTGATTTCCCGGACTTATCCCAGTGCAAATGGAGGTTAATAAACCAGCTTTTATTCTCTAGTTGGCTAAGAGCGAAGGTGGGCGGTAGGAAAGACCCCAACGCCCAGCGTCAACGCCGGATGGCCCTTCAACGGAACTAGGTCGCGTGTCAGGGGGTTCGTATGATAAATATACAACAGCGGGATTGCCACCAAACCCCGTGGCGCCGGTGCGGGTGTAGGCTAGCTGGTAGGGCTACGGCCAGGAATGAAGCCTGTGGGGTGTCCCATGCACCAGGACCCGGTAAGCATACGCCCACGGGTAGCCAAGGAGGCTATGCGCTGCCGCCTCCCCATCGCCTCTACTCGTGACTTGCGGCCGGCGGGGTGCATGGGGCCTCTCTGTCGCAGCTCTCCAGGGTCCAAGGAGCCACGTCTATAACAAAGGATCGGGTGAGGGAGGGCTGCTCCTTTAGATTCGCCCCCATCCTCGCGCTTTGCCGCCTGCCCCGCAGCCCCCAGACCTCTCGGCGGGCCCTGTTGGCGAATAGTAATGCAAGGGGGGAGCGGTGTCGCTATAATGAGGACCGGTGGGGGGGGGGGTGGGGCGTCCACGACATCGACCCTACCGGTGGGTCTCACCGCCATTCCTTCAACCGGTGCCACGAGCCGGAGCGGCATGTGGTGCGCCATCGCCGCCCACTATATGCTATATGCTTTCTCGCCCGCCTGCCAGCCGGGCGGTAACCCCCCCCCCCCCCCGCCCCCGCCCCCGCCCTCCCGCGTCCGTGCTCGCCACCACACCCTTTCTGGTCTGACCTCCCCTGCGCAACAGTTTCTTTCGACTCCGTCCAACCTAGCATTCCTCCACATGTCACCGCTATTGCCAACCGCTCCCACCCAGTTTCTTTTTAGCATTCCCAGTTACTCTCTTCCTTGAATGCCACACTTTCTCTTTCTCTCTCTCCTCCTTCACCTCCTCCACCTCCTCCCCGACGCTCCGTCGCTGCCAGCCTAAGCTACTTACTACCCCACTAAGCTATTAGCTCGCCTCTATCCCGCTCAAGGCAATCGCCAGCTCGCCATTCCTACAGTCCCCGCCGGTTCCTCGCACTTGCTCTTCCTTTTTTCCCTCCCTCTTGCTGTCCAAGGGCTCCGGAGTTAAAGTCCAGACCTCTCCACCGCCTCCCGGTGCGCGCACACGCGAACCTCAGACCGTCCTCGGCCACTGCCCATCTTTACGCCCACCCCGTTTTACCCGGTCCCTTGTCACCCGCGTCTCGCTTTCCACTCTCTCTTTCTTTCTCTCTCCCTCTCTCTCCCTCATTTACTCTCTGGCGCGCGCGCTCTCTCTCTTTCTCTCTCTCTCCCCTTCCCTCCCACCCTTCCTTTGTCTCCAACCTCACCCGCCATCTGCCCGGTCCCATCAGCTCATTTCCCATCTTACACCCTTTTACCGTGTGTGTGTGCCCCGGTGTGTCGCCAGCATCCTACCCTGCCCTTTCAACGGCTCGCCACATCACTACTCTCACCCCGCCTTTACCTACGTGCCGCCCAATCTCCGGCCATACGCCGCGCTAACCTTCTGAACCGCGCGGAATCTCTTTCTCTGAACCGTTGTCAGTTGCTGCTTAGATTCCACCCTGCCGTCGCCACCTCAAGTGCGCCCTTATCAACCCCGGGTGGCGCGCTACCAACCCATCTCTCCGACGTCACCAGCGCCGAGCGCGTACGCCGACTCACTTCCCGCTTGTCCTTCCCTCCCTTAATCAGCCCATAACAACCCACTACATTCTCCTTCGCCACGAGCTGTCGGCGAACCCCCCCTGTATACCGTAGTCGCGTCAATCGCAGGGGAGACCACCCCCCCCTTCGCCTCGCCTACCGTGCGGCGTATTTCTTGCCCGTCTTCGCCACGGAATTTTTCACGGTACGTGTGCCCTGACCCCGCTGAGGTCCCACACCTGACGGCAGCCCCGAGGTCCCCGGCGTTTGTGATTCTACACCAAACAGGTCCCTGCTCATCTCTCCTTCCTCTTCTCCCACTTCCCGCTTGTCACTTCCCTCAGCTTCCACTCGCTCTTTGCAGTCCGTTGACCATGGGTCTGTGCATGTCCCATGATGACTCGGAGGAGGCCGCCAGGAGTGCTGCCATCGATAAGATGATTGAGGAAGATCGGAGCAAACTCTCGCGGGAGTGCAAGATTTTGCTCCTCGGCAGCGGCGAGTCTGGCAAGTCCACCATTGTCAAGCAGATGAAGATTATCCACCAGAATGGCTACACTCTTGAAGAACTTAGCATGTTTCGCATGACAATATTTAAGAATCTCATCGACTCGGCTCAGGACTTGATCACCGGCATGAGGAAACTAGAGCTACAGCCGGACCTCGAGAACAACCGGGTAAGCTCGAAACCTAACCCCATCGCCACCTTCTTACCCCTCTTATCGTGCATACGACTAACCCGTACTCTGTCGCTTACATAATTCTCCTTCTCCCGGCGCACCAACTCCAGAAATTTGCGGATGCTCTGATGCAATATCGCACGGGTAACGCATTTACCATCCGGCTTCCATCCGAGCTAGTAGCGGGAATCGACTCCCTCTGGCACGATCCAGTAATACCGCGCGTCATGGACCGTTCGAATGAATTCTACATGATGGACTCGGCGACCTACTTCTTCTCGCACGTCAAGCGAATCGGCGAACCCAACTATGTACCCACAGAGGCTGACGTGCTCCGCGCGCGGTCCAAAACCACCGGCATCATTGAGACCCGCTTTAACATGGGTTTATTGAGCATCCACATGTTTGACGTGGGTGGCCAACGGTCGGAGCGTAAGAAGTGGATTCACTGTTTCGAGGGAGTCACTTCCATCATCTTTTGCGTAGCGCTGAGCGAGTACGACCAGGTCCTCCTAGAAGAGTCCAAGCAGGTAAGTGCCCGTGCGCCTGTAGGCCAGGAGCAGAGACGTCGCCCCGGCCTCTTTGTGTATCCACCCGTAACGACGCAGCCATCGAAACTAGACTCACTTTCCCGACCCCCCTTTCCAAGTGCGGCCCTCTAACCACCGACCATACGGCACTTTACTCACCTCCCATTACCTCTTCGCTCCGTGCTCGTCCACGCTCATCAAGAACCGCATGGAGGAGAGTTTGGTACTGTTCGGCTCTGTCATCAACAGTCGATGGTTCCTACGGACGTCCATCATTTTGTTCCTGAACAAGATTGACCTGTTCCGAGAGAAGATCCCCAAGATCCCCCTTAGCCGCATCTTTCCGGAGTACACGGGGGGTCCTGACGTGAACAAGGCCGCTAAGTACATTCTTTGGCGGTTCACTCAGAAGAACCGCGCCAAACTGTACATATATCCCCACCTCACGCAGGCCACCGACACCTCCAATATCCGGCTGGTGTTTGCGGCCGTCAAAGAGACCATTCTTCAGAACGCCCTCAAGGATTCAGGGATTCTGTAGTCGTTTGTTCCCGTCCCCCTTCCCTCTCACTGTTACCCTCACCGTCGGGCGGCTCTACTCCCTCTCCCGTCGTGCTAGCGTTCGTTCCTTCTCATTCCTGCTCCCCACCTAATTTACCACGTTAGCCCCCCGCCCTCTGATGCCGCCCCCCCCTCTGTCACAATCTTCTCCACTCTCAGCCTGCCACTTAGCTATCTGCCTTCATTTGTTCTTTTACCGCCACCAGATTCTTGTGTACATTCCCATACGCGAGTGCCGCGTACTTCTTATGACTCGGTTGGTTATCTCGGTTCCTTCACCCTCCCCGCCTCCGTCTTCGCGATACGTTTTGATTGAGCCTTTGTGTTTTTTTATACCTTTGGGTCTTTTCCCTTACCTTCTATCTCTCCCAGATCGTACCTTCCCATCGTTATATTAATTCCGGCGTTAGACCCCCCCCCCCGCGTCTTGAACTGTACCCGCCGCCGTCTCTCACATCAAACGGATCCCGCCAGTAGGACTATCCGTATTAAATTTATTTATAGCGCCTAGAACTCGCCCTGCCCCATCATTCAAACGTTATAAACACTTGTGATTGCTGCAGGCGATTCTAGGCTACCATGCTCCACAGGGTGAATAGAGAATACCTGGGCAACTCATCCACCGTCGACTGCAGGAGTTACAATCTGAATAGTCTTCAATTTTATACGTTACATCGCCGGCTATCGGTTAGGACCTCATATTGTACACATTTCTTGGTAAAAGGAATAGCTGCACCTGGTTACCCGCAAATTGTGTACAGGCGCGTGACTGCCAAAGGTATCAAGTGGTCATGCATGCTAGAGGAAAATAGAAAAAAAAAAATATGCGCAGACGGGGAATCGAACCCCGGTCTATCGCGTGGCAGGCGATAATTATACCACTAAACCATCTG